>JAQJVL010000086.1:1015939-1254122 GCA_035578905.1 Stictocephala bisonia | reverse complement strand
CTCTTCACTTGTTGTGGCAGTCTTGGTGTACGTTTTAGTGTATTTTGTTTTCTGATATCGCTATATTTGTGTGAGGGGTGCCTGTACTATGTGATAGTGTTTTGTACTCAGCCTGGGGGTGCGCAATTATGATCTCTTTCAGCATTGAACATGTTAATATGTTAGTCCTCAAAACAAGGATAAGTCAAATACATTCATGTCATTCAGAAGTGCTTTTCCTAGGTCTCAGTTGCGTTTTTGCATTTTTAAAACAACATCGTTGAAGTTTCAACAACATTGATTTCAACTGATAACAGACTATGTTGAAATGCATGTTCAGGTTGAAATGCAGGAACTTTAGTTAGGCATGAAATTCTCCAGCTGACTAGTATGTAATCTGCCATAAGCGCATGTGCGGGGACTTTTGTTAGACAGGAAATGCTCTGGCTGTCTAACTTGTAATCTGCCACCTTTGTATTTGTAATATTGATAACTATGTTATAATGAATAGTTAGTATTTATTTTAATTCACCAAAATGCACTTATTATCTAATAATTTCATTTGAAAGTTGTTATATAAATTGTTTTAAGAAATATGCATAGATCAGTCCAGAACGGCAGTACTCTTTTGATCACCTTACAACAAGACCATTCAGGAACAACATCACTCCTTTAGCAATATTTTGACATCCTCCTTAAAGAGTTAATTGTCAGTCAGATTAACTATGCTCAAGTACGGTACTCGTTTCCCTTTTTAACTTACATTTACTCAGTGTGAGACTAGTGGGATTGTCATATGTGTAAACAACTGTCAACTTTGTGCAAATTAAAAAATTGTCAACTATAATTGATTATTTAATGTATGAGATGTATGTTGAATACAAAAATAATAGGGACAATTTTATGGGGTTTTCAGTACTGTACATGGACAACATCCCTACTTGGGTAGCTGTGGTGATAAGCATTGCTGTGGGGGTTGTGGTGGCACTAGCGGTCCAACTGGTGTTGGTACCATGGCAGAGGACCCAGATACTTGGTAGGTACCTTATGGCAAGTCTCAGCATGAGGTTCTGTCCTGGCCCTGCATAAGAAGACATATTAGTATTCAATTAAACATAACAAACAATATTTCAAAATATAATTTATTGAATATAACCATTTTTGTTATGTTATAGTAGTACAATTCCTGTTTTCTATGAAATATTTGGAAATATGTGATGTAAAACTTTTTAATTTTTTTTTATGGTCTTTAAAATAGTTTTATTCCTATCTTAAGCTCTAGTGGAAACAAATTACTCAAATCTGCTTAAAGATCAGAAGTTTACAACAGAAAGAAAGAAAAAAATATTTTAGTAATAATTATTTTTATTGTCTTATGAGGTTGGTACATATTTTTTTCTGGTTTTAACTCTAGATTAATTTACAACAAAAACATAAAATGTGGTCAAATTATATGTGTACATTATTTTGATTTATTTAATCAATAATATGTTACTATTTTGAGGTTAGATTAATGAGGACTAGTTGAGAATCCAAAAGGATAAATAAGATACCAGCAAATTTATCAAAGAAGACGCAAACATAACAACACATACATACATTTCCAAGGTGTCTTTGTTTAGGTTTGTTTTGCCTAAACAAATATCTTTGACTAGGTTTTTTATGCCCCATTTCAATTCCAAGAAGAAGACATAAGAGATTTCTAATTGTGCTTCGTTATGTTTTGAATTAAATAGACTCATCTTCATAGTTAATCTTGCTGATTACCTGTCTCTCCTACTGAATGGTTACAGGACTAAATATTGTATGTTTCCCACTAACCAAATAAATATATCTTTTAATTAGTTATAAAAAAAACTGGCCAGGCATAAACTGTATATTTTCAGTTAAATAATTCCAATTTGGAAAATGACAAAAGGTGTTTCTTTATTATTATCAATAGATGTCCAATGAAGGCATGTACCTAATTTACATGTTGAACAAGTTAATTTACATTATGATCGTAAAGTTACTTGTTTAGTTATGTAAAGATTGTATAATATATGCTCAAACTTAGTCAAATGTTCGACTTTACGCTTAGATTGTACTAATAAAATTTATTTGTTTCTGAATAATTTTGTTCAACTTTAATCCAAATTTAATTAGTTAACAACAGAAATTCACCGTCTGTTTAAAGCTATTGACAGCATGAAAAAATTAAAAACTTTCATAGAAAATTTCATATAAAACTTTAGTAATAAAATTATATTTATTTTAATCAAAGTTCATTTCTGATTTTAATAATAATAAATTTATGGTAAGATTTGTTTGAAAGTTCCAAATAGGTCTGATAGGAAACTAACAATTTTTCAAAGAAGATCATTTTCTAATGTAAAACTAAAAAAAGAAAAAACATACAAAATAATAAAACTTCTTCAAGTTAAACCTGAAACACTAAATTTGAGAGAAATTTTAATTTTTAGCTTTCCCAAACTTCTTATGTATAAAGGTATGATCTATCTTTTTTTTTAAGGATATTCTTGTTTAATTGGATATATTTATGTCTTTAATCTCTGATTCAACTAAAATTGATGAAATTATGAATGTTGATTCTTAAATGTTACCTAATATGTCTTCTTTACTGAATCGGTAGAGCAATTGTTTCCTGGGCTGGAGCTTAGAGCAATTGGGGTAATGGTTGGGGACACCCTGCTAATCATTTAAGGGGGCCGTTTCATACCTCAAAAAAGCTCAAAACATGGCTTTCTATTTCAACAATGCTGTCTATAATAATGATCATATCGCAACACTTGAAGTGTCACTTGTAGGTGAAAACCTGTTCTAATGGACTATAATTTGGGTTTTACAGAAATTTGAGTATTTTAACAATTTTTTTACAGTTAAATATGTGAAAATTTAAAGCTCATTCTTGATGAGTTTAAATTTAAAATCTCATATTATCATTTTACGGTCCACTAGATTGGATCTTTAGTAACTATACAGTGTTCACTATAACTCATTATGATAATGAACACGAACCGTGCAGTTGAAATAAAAAAGCATGGTTTAGCCTGCTGACAGTAAGATGGTATGACTACTTTAGGGGGTCTGGGTCTGTTGACTCCTAGCCGTGGCTTGGCAGTTTGTGAAACGGCCCACCTTAAGCCATCAGCTCACTAATCGCATGCTATGTTAGATTAGAATACTTTCAGTGCTTTTGGCTAAACAATTGGGACGGCGATGTCGCCCCGTCTTTGGTTGGTTACAGAAATGATGGGATCAGGTACTAAGACAGAAGTGCAGTTTGCGTTTGGATACGAGACAGGTAAGTGTTCTTATACTGTGTGAGTTGCACTCAAGTTTTCAACGCTACCCATAGCTTTGTATCGCTATTTTTATTTCTTTAACACTTTCACTGCTGCTTCAAATAAATTTGGTGATCCCAAATGCTGACTCAATTTAAAAAAAGAATATTTCATGCTACGTTTGACATATATTTAAAATTTAGTATATGTATGGCTGATACATATTACATCATTTTACTTTCTAAGTACAGACAGCGAATCCTTCTTTTAAAAAAAAGTTAAAATTAATTTCAATTTAGAGTACATCAATTCAAATTACTTCTGATTTATTATATCATAAAGTCCATTCTCAATTTACTGAAATTTTACAAATTTTATTAAATAATTACGTATATCATTGCTGAACACGTGTTCAGCACAGTTAAAACTGCTGATGACTAGAGTCCGTCAAGAATTTTGTTTGGCATCATTGTATGTCTGAACAGAAGAATGTAAAAGTAATCTTCATATCTGTAAATAAATTCCCAAATGCATTATTATGATAGTTGAACAATATTTTTCACTAAAAATAAAATATAATCCTCACATCGGTCACAACTCTTGGTAGTCCAACAACCCTAACATCAGTTACAACTCTTGGTGGTTCAACGACCCTCACATCAGTCACAACTCTTGGTGATTCAACAACCCTCACATCAGTCACAACTCTTGGTAGTCGGCACTGGTGGCGCAGTGCTGTAACCCAGCTACATGGGGACAAAGTGTATGGGAGATTGTAGGCGATAGGTTGGATGCTCGGTTCTCTTAATACCGACATGGCGTCCGCTTGATGGTTGCTATCGGTGTGGACACTACTAGAGAAGTCTGGGGTGTCCAGGTTGGGTGGTGATCATTGTGCGGGTGTTGTGTGGGGGAGATAACTGAGTATCAGGCTTGTCAATTAGCTGAAAATCAGACCAGCACTACATGGTTCGGATTCCACGTAAAGCTGTAGGTCCCTAGTTTCCCTGGCTGTTGGGCTATTAATAATTTGCCCTTTCTGAGGAACAGTTGAACTCAGTTAGTAAACAGACTACACTCACCCACACTCATCCTACACTCATATAATCATTCATATTTGCCTTAAAATACCAACAACGTTGTGTCGGCGTCTCATATGTAAGAATGTAAGAACCCTAACATCAGTTACAACTCTTGGTGGTTCAACGACCCTCACATCAGTCACAACTCTTGGTGGTCCAACAACCCTCACATCAGTCACAACTCTGTTGTCCAACGACTCGCACATCAGTCACAACTCTTGGTGGTCCAACAACCCTCATATCAGTCATAATTCTTGGTGGTCCAGCAACCCGCAGATTAGTTACAACTCTTGGTGGTCCAACAACTCTCACATCAGTCACAATTCTGTGGTCCAACGACCCTCACATCAGTCACAACTGTTGGTGGTCCAACAACCCTCATATCAGTCATAACTCTTGGTGGTCCAGCAATCCGCAGATTAGTTACAACTCTTGGTGGGCCAACGACCCTCAAATCAGTCACAACTGTTGGTGGTCCAATGACTCTCATGTCAGTCACATCTTTGGGGCCATTTCTAAATTATGTAACTCTAAAATCAGACTTTTCAGACTCCCTGGTGTAACAGACTCGTATTATACTAAACCCCCTCAAAAATTACGTAATACTGTCAGTAACCCCCCTCTAATATTTGTCCTACCTACTTTCATGCATATTTTGATTTATGATAAAATCATTGTTTAAACTTTGTTCTATTTGTTCTCTAATAGGAGGTTAATATATTAGTAACTTTAAAATATTTTGCTTGAGGAAAAAAATAATTAAATTTTGTGAATGAATTAAAATAAATTTTTGAGGTTTAATAATTACGTAATGTTGCTTAGAACCCCCTCCCCTCTTCCACGTAACGGTGCACAACGGTGCCAAAAACCCCCTCTCTCCCCCTTCAGGCATTACATAATTTAGTGATGGTCTCTTTTAGTGTACAAGTGACCCTCACATCAGTCATAACTCTTGGTGGCCCACCCACCCTCCATCAGTCACGATTAAATGCTAGATTACTTATTCCGTATTGTTCTCAGCACAACATCGAAACTCTGTATTACTATAAACCCCTTCACATACATTACTGTAAAATACGTCAGTACAATGCAGAGTTGATCCTTGCTTAATATAGTCTTATTATTGTTTGAATCAGTGTTTTTTAAGTAATTTTTTTATTGTAATAATTTCAGTCCTCTGGCATTTTGTATTTGTGGTTATGACACCCTTGTGTCACAGTGCTCAAGGAAATGCGTCACTCGCCATGCCCTGCGACTGCCAAGCTTGTTGATGAGCAAATTATACTACTTCTTTAGTTAAATAAAAATGAGAAAAGAGGGATGATATGGAAGAGGTAACACTGAACAGCCTGCAGTTATAAGTCATGTGGAATCAAGAACTCACTTGAATGAATTGATGATCAATTTAGATTGACAGGAAAAAGTATAGCAACAGTAGCGACTGTGCCCTAAAAATAATTTTCAAACCTTAGACATCAAAAACTTATGAGGTTCTTTCCCTTAAAGTAGACAAAGCTGAAAAATAAAATAATATTTTGGTTTTTTTTTTCATTCTACTTTTGCTAAATGATTAATTTTAAAATGGGGTTTCCTTTATTACTGTTAAAATATTATTTATTTTATATTTATGATATTCTTTAGCTAACCAGGATTTCCATTAAAATTTGATTATTGCTATCCAACTTAACGAGATTGCACTGTATAAATAAAAACTCGTAGGATAGCTGTGCTTAAGCTGCAAATACCTACCAGATATGTAACTTAAATATATAAATAATAATCATTACTAAAATACATTTCACATACAACTTGCTATTCGTTTCAGACATTGATTAACATAAACTATTTATTGTTGACACTAAGTTGGAACTTGTTTTGTGTCATTACACGCTGCAGTCAATGTGTTAAAGATGCTTATTAGTTGATTTTTTCTAGATTAATTGTTGTGTTTCAAAAGTATCTTAGTTTTTAGAAATTTATTTAGATTCATCAAAAAAGAAGTTTTCCGAAGGAGGAAATGTTCATGAAACATTAAAGATTAATTATGGTTTAAGAGAAGTTTATCAGGCTATTAATAAATATTTCAATCAATGTAGTTTATGTTTTAGGTATTTATATGTAGATCCACGGACTGTTATGTAAAATAATTGGTCGGCAGCGTAGTTGGTTCAATCCCAGCTTCATGTGCTAAAGGTTCTCAGTTCGATCCCAATCAGAGTCAATACATTTTGAGAAAGATCAGCTGATAATCACCGGCTGTTCATTTGTCATTGGGCTATTAATTAATGACACTTTCTAAGGAAAAGTCGGCCTTAGTTTGTAACAATGACTACATTCGCTCATCTACACTCATTCGAAATACATATTCACCCACATCTTGAGGATCGGCGTCTTATGAATAAATAAAATAAAAAATAAATAAATAAACACAGACCTTATGATCCTTCTGAATTTCTATTTAATACTAATATTTATAATTCAATAATATATTTTTTATAATAAATATAAAGTTTAATGTATTTGTTGCAACATTAGAGTAGCTTAATTAATTTTCCCTAAGTCAGATGTTACAAAAAAAATGTTAGTACACATAAGGCATATGCCCCTATCTCATAGTCTCTTAAGCCTCGTTTCCATTCATGCAAGTCCCAGGCACAAGTCACGTGACATCCCATGCAAATGTGCCGCGAAAATTATCTAGTCGCAGCTCATGTTTTGCGCTGCAATAGCTTGGTATAGTTTTGTCTTCGGCACTTGTCCCACGATATTTTGCAACTGTTTCTATTGGGCAACTTGTTTTGGGACAAATTATTTGTAATGAAAATGGTGCTTTAGTCAGTTTAAAATCCTATCATAATATATCTCATGCCTAAAAGGGTAAAGTATCAAATCAACAAATGAATGGGTTCAGCTTGAAGTATCGCTGAGGTAATGGTTAGATTTTGCTCACTTGGCATGCAAACCTTAACTACAACAGAGGATGATATTTTTACAGACAAATAAAAACTATAAAATTAAATGGTTAACTAACCAAATTCTAAACAATATTATGATATGGTAATTTTTGTTATAATCATACTTGGGATTAACGATTAAAAATAATTAATGATTAAATTTAATCGTTACTTTTTGTATTAACTTTTCAACTTCTTCGTTATTTTTGGTAATGTTTAACTTCTAACTTTAACTAGTTGAAAATTTGGCTAACGGTTAAAGTAACTCAGTTAGTTTTTCAAATGTGATAAAAGATGCCATTTGGTCCGTGGAATGTGGACTAGGGAGAAAGTATCTAAAACTCAGGTCAAAGACCGATTGTATTCCTCATCCCCAATTGTCACCGGCAAGCAAGGTCACTGTTTTGAAGACGCACCCCCTCCCCTTTAGACACATTTTACTGCCCTATAAATAAAAAAAGCAGACCAATCGGGTATACCATTGTTGTGGGAATGACCTGTCCCTGGGGTGATCATTTCACTTGATTAGTTTATGTTTAGGGAAAAAATTTATATAGTCGATTAGTTATCTTGTTTTAATTCAACGTAGTGGGCCTAAGCATGTTTATCTTTCATAAATTCTAAAACTGTAATTTTACCTGTTTATCCATCTATCTGTATAATTAATTAGGAAAATCAGTTGCATTTTGTCTTTAATGCTGTCAATACTTGATTAATTGATCATACAGAATTACATATCTAAATTGTCCTGTTAAAAAGTAATTGGGAAAAAACTATTTAAATGGTTAATCAAACCAACATTTCCTCAAACGTTTACTTTGAGGAATTACTATTTAAAACCAACTGGAGTCAACATTTCACTATTTGGCCTTTCTTATTATTTGTGCTTATTAAAAAAAAATGTTTTGCTATCATGAATGTCCTATAAGATTGTTATTGATTTTTTAAAGTATGGCTTAAAAATGTAAAACTTTAATTTCAAAGATTAAGTCAGTTTGTTAACAATTTTAGAAATTAAATTTAATATTTAATTTTTATGATTTCAGACAGTTATACAACAAAAATTACTGCAGAAATTGCTATAGTCTAATTAATATTACTCGTATAATAATGTATTATAAATAGACCTATTTATCTAAGATATTATAAATAATAAAAGATCATACAGGTTAAGTATTTGTTTATGTATATTTTACTGTACCAAAACTAACTTTTAACTTTCAATTTCAGTTCATTTTCTAATACTTTAATTTTAATAAGTTAGTTTCAATCCATCCTAACTTTTAACTTCAATTAGTTACTTTTTTAGAGTATTAACTTTAACTTTATTCAGTTTTCCCAAGTATGATTATAATGGTATTTAATAGCTGTGCTAGCTTATTGTGGTTATGCTTGTTTACGTTTGCACAAATTGTACAGTCATATAAAACTATGTAGTTAGTATGTAATCTGTTTTTACACTGTATTATATTATAATAAGTGTTGTAAAAATGGAATTTGGCCAACAATATCATGAATCATTACCAAATATAAATGAAAATCTTTTAGTAGCATCTTGTAATAACTTGTTAGTAATCTTGTTACATTTTACTTTAATGGAACAGACTGAATTAGATTTAGACATTGTTAATAGTGCTTTCAGAAGTTTTTTTCGATTATAAATAAAACTAAGTTTTATTGCTCTTTTAGACTTCAAATTATCAAATGAATCTAAGGTGGATTTATTTGAATTTTATCTTCAGATTTTTTGTAGTTCAAATATAACTTTATATTTAAATAAAACAAAGGATTTTGGATGAGAATGTGTCTTGGTACTTGAGTAATTCCACTTGGATTCATTTTAAATGTAAAAAATTGACAAGGTAACTTGGTGTCTTTTATAAATACGAGGCATGTTTTTAAAATAAGCACCATTTTTTAATTAAAAAAAAGCAGTTTACTTTCAGTAACAATATTATTTTAATATGAAAGCCTGTTCCTTAAACTATTTTCAACATTATTTCCATCAATATTGAGGCAATTTTCAAATCATACTACCGGCTTTTGAAAGCGTTCCTTGAAGAAATCTGCTGCCTGACAAGACAACCACTGCAGCATGGTCATTTTGACATTGTCAGCATTATCATCAGCACATACCTCACTCATGTTTTCCAGACCTCCCAACTAACTTCATCAGTGACATTTTGGCTTAACAAATCTTCACCATCCTGATTTTAATGCTCTAGGAATGTGAGAGAACTGGCTAAACGTTTTGCGTTTTTGGAACTCAGCGTGAGCATAACTATACTTCAAACATAATATTACAATTTTGCATCGTCATTAGTAATGAATGAAAATCGTCCACTTTGTTCCTCAATCAGTGCATGCCTCAAGTGTGCAACTCGTCATGCCATTTTAAAATGCTCTCTTCTATATTCATACCATCCCATCCATTTTTAGTCAAAACATCAGAGGCATTTTAAATACTCATAAACTGCCTTAAATACTGTAAAATGGTTCAATGAGGGTGGCTGTGGCTTGCTAATTGGTAGTAGTACACAGAGCGCACAACGGACTGATAGTGTAGGCCGACCACAACTCTACAATTCCAAAATAGTACTTACTTTAAAAACACGCCTCGTAAAACAAATGTCAATTACAGATTTTGCATTAAATGCCAAAAAAGGACTTGCAGATTATAGTATCAATGGAAAGATGAAATGTAACATCCCTTAACATACCTACTCAAATATTCATGTTGTAGATATTAGTAATCTGTATGGTCTTAGGTTTTTGAATGTCTGCTTGTAAGTGTGCAGCTTTAGTTGGTTGAGATTAATGTTGATAACAAACATTTTACATTGTTACATTTTAAAAGTAAGCAACTAACAACAGTGTGAAAATAAATAGGAAGTGTTGTAATTGATACTCATCTATTGTTAAATAATGTATTTGTAACTGCATTATGTTGATTAACATTCGTTACAAATTTAAATATCAAATGGTTCTCCTTGTATTAATTACTTCACAACAGTTATATAATTAACCCTTTTTAATCCAACTTCCGATATATCAGAAGTTTTAGTTTTAGTGAAGACAGCAAACTTTTGATATATCAAAAGTCATGCAATAATTTTTCTTAGAACATATTTAGATTGAATTTTCATGAAATAATGTAGATAAATAACCAAGTTAACGAAATATAACAATTTCATAGTATTTTTTTGTATGATATTCATATACTCTATGTTTAGTCACGCTTTACTACGTTTCTACTACCGCCATTTACAAATAATAGCTGTTTTTGTCAGACGCCAAGACGTGTTTACGTTGCAAACTATGCTACTTACATTGTGCTATCTTTGTAATTGCAAAATTTTAACAGAATGAAATCTTTCCTAGTTGTTCAGAAACATATTCCTGACAAAAGAATATGTAGGTTGACTTATCATTTTTTTTTTATAATGGGTTAGGCAGGTTTGAAAAATTTTTTGTTTTTTATTTTCCAATTTACTCTAAAGTTATAAGTAGGGCGTAATATTTTGCCTACAGATATTTTCAGCTAAAAGCCATATTTTATCACACCCCATTTTATAGTCTATTGAATAAAAAGACATTAAAGAAGACACGAGTTACGGTTACTAAAACATAACCATTTCCTTGAAGAGGTGCAAAAATCTTTAAAAACAGCCTGGTACTTCTGGCTTAGCCTTTGTACTATGGGCAAGTCTCAAAAGAGTTAATATTTTTTTCCTTCAAAATATTACACCTCTCTATATTGATATTATGTGTAGTCAGCTCTGTGAATATTAATTTAAATTGTACTTTGCTTAAGTGTTAAGTACTCACAGTTATTTCAACATATAATTCTTTTAAAATAAATATACCACAGTGTATATGACCAAATTGCAGTTTTTAAAATTAGTAAAAAGTCAGATTATTGTTATTATGATAGATTTTGTAAATTATCGTTAATATTTAAAGAAATGTATCAATCCATGCAAACCTTATATTTCTTGAAACCAGAAAGAAGTTGTGGACATAGTTCACTAAATTTACTGGTTTGATCCTTTTTAGGACTGTAACAATTTTTGGAAATTTTGAGGGTACTATTTTTTTTAAGTAAGTGTTATGAAACCTTTGACTATTCAAAAAGACCGGCAAGAATTGGAGGAATGTAAGCTCTTAGAAATAAATTCATAATGATTGTGGACTTTTTATAATTGCATATAACTCAGTTATTGGAATAAATTGAAAATTGCTGTTATTTACATGTGCAACTTTTTTAATTTTGACAAAAAATCATAAAAATAAAAATGTTCGTTTTTGGTTAATGATCACCTATAAATCATCACCCCTACGTGTGACCTTGAGAAAAACACATTGTGGACAACTAAACCACTGGTATGATTAATCCATACATTATCCAATGGTGGAAAAGTCAACTAAGTGACTAACCGAGCGGAAGTGCGGCCGGTCCCTGGAGGGTCGAGTTGGTCCTAATCCCCTGCGCGTGCGTGTGTGCGTGCGTGCGTGTGTGTGTGTGTGTGTGTGTGTGTGTGTGTGTGTGTGTGTGTGTGTGTGTGTGTGTGTGTGTCTGTGTAACTGACAAGTGTCATGAAAAGAGCTGTTGATAAAGAATTTATGTTGTCCTCCGTTTTCAAAAGTCAGTGTTGATAAATAATAGGAATACTGCCTTATATTATGTTTTGTGCAAAGGTAAATCCATCTTAATAGTTGCATAATCAGTTACATTTACATACATAAGTTTATGCAATTACGAGCGGGCAACGAATCGTTCACAGCGTCTTTTTCTCACGGTCACATGTAGGGATGATCATCTTTTTCGTTAAGTTTGTGCAGGCGATAGATCACTCGCTCTGTCCTAAAAAGATTAATAGTACGACAGTTTCTGATCTGTCTCAAACACCTCAAATCAGTATATGTAGTTAATACAGGGTGTCCACATTCTGGAAAGTCAGGGAAATCTGCACTAGTGATGGATTTGAGGGAATTGTTTTATGCTCTAGTCGGCCGTGACCTCAACTAACGTTGCATTTTTCTAGTTATGTTATACAATTAATTAAAGTGGTGGTCAATAGTGCAATGTCCTATATAATTTATTTTATACACAAATAGATTTACCATCCAATTTTAAATTTTGAGTCTCAATTCATCAGCTGTTTTTGTGGTCAATTGTGAAGTGCTAGTGTAGTCCCATGTAAATGTAATGCAGTTTAAACCAGTTGTGGTTGCGGGCCCCACTAACTAACAAAATTACAGGCACAAATATTCCTATTAGATGCAATATCTATTGTAGGTCAAGTGTTATATGTTCTGATCGTATTCTCCAGTGTTGAAATAAGTATTTAAATGTAATTTTTCTTCATTTGTAAGATTAATTTTGTGAGACTCCTATATATATATATATTTACTTATAGGTTTCCTTTTCGTAAGTGTTCATAATGAAAATATTAGCGATGTAGCTTCGTAGAAATGTATTTGTATTTTCAATAAAATGTTAGTATAAAAAGGAGGAAAAAAGAAAGGGAGGCTGGGTTTTCTGTTTCTTTCTTTTTGTTGTTTCTTTCTTTTATAATGTTTATTTACACTTTTTAATAGCAAGATTAATATTTCCAGAATAATTATTTTAATGTAATGCTTAAAATACAACACATTTAGACTTTAATGCATTTTTGAAAATTTGTGAGAGGCAGGGAAAATTATCAGAAATAGTCAGTGAAGGTAAGGGAAAGTCAGGGAAAATTGTGACATTATTTGTGTGGACACCCTGTAATAATTTAAATTAGTAAAAAATGACATATGTTTAATCACTATCAATAAATATATATATATATATATCCATAGTTTGTCATCATAAAACAGCACATAAAGTTTGGTGAGGGGCAGGTCCGTCATGAATTTTGTCTTATTATCAAATAAAAATTCTGAATCCATTATAATTGTTGAATTGAATTTTTCACTATGTAAAATCTTAGTATAAAAACCAATTAATTATAAACTGCTAATGAGCAGAATCAAAATTTGTTTATTCTTACAAACGTAAAACCTATGGATTCTCACAACTGTGTATTTTTAGTTTACTCAACTTCTTTTGTGGATTGTGCTTTGAATAAAGCAGTAATATAAAGCAGCAATAAAGCAACAACATTTTGTTGTTGATATCAATTAAAATAGTGATGCTTATAAGATTTTTATAGTGTGATATCAATAGAAATGTGCCTAATTTAACAAATGTATCCTATATGTTTGAAACTACCCAAACAATTATGAAATACTAACAGTACTAAAAAAATGTTTAATAATGTAAACATAATAAATAAATACATACATATGAATTCCAGAGGCAAATTATTTAAAGTTCTATTGTCATGTTTAAATTATATTCAAATTTTTGTAGACATGGTTCAAAATAAACGTAGTTTTGACTTGTTATAATAGGAATAAAACTCAGTCTCCAGTGGATATTAGCATAAAATTATAAACACACATAGATTTCTCATCCGATATTAAATTTTGTGTCAAATTATCAGCTGATTCGGGTAATCATGTGTAAATGTAATGCAGTTTAAACCAGCTATAGTGGCAAACCTCACTAAATAACCATATTAATGGCACAAATATTCCTTTTAGATGGGGTATCTATTGTAAGTGTACATAATCAAGAGTATCAGTAATCACTTACAGAATGGAACCCCAAAATGCAATACCATGTTATAGCTTTTTAATTTTTACACTTACTCTTGAAAACGGATCATATGTTATTTACAAAGTCTCATGCCAGAAATGTTATTCATCACCATATCTTTTAAATTAATTTAGTTTAACCTTCATGTCACAATTGTAAACTTATGTCAACAAAATGGTGTAATAGATTCTTCAGCAGAGGGTAGTCCACGTCTGTCCCGCATTGAGGTTGGTGAAGGTATGACTCTGCCGGTCATCAGTGAGTCAGTCAAGGAGCCCAGCCAGGTCTATACCTTTCCAGCCAGTGATAAGAACAACGGATACACCTTGGCGGAGACTCGACTCATCAACACTCATCGCACCAGTATTATCACTGTATGTTATGTCTCATTACTATAGAGGAAAATGTAGTTTCTAAAGTCGGGGAATTACTAATACATTAACTTTTTTTTTTTTACTACTAAGTATTTTTTTTTTTTTTTTTTTAAACTTCACTCGCCAGTTGACATGGGCCTACAGGCCTGTGCGTCAACTTTATTCAACGAGTGAAGTACCGACCGTTGGCTCAGTGGGGATTCGAACCTTGGACCTTGCCCTCCACAGTCCGAAGCCTTAGCCACTGAGCCACCACGCTGGCCGGTATATTAGAGAGATAGGACATCAGCAAACTTACCTTAAAAGACAAGTTCACTAACATCAGAGTAGTAGTCACAAACACAAAGTAGACATAATCTCACAAATTTTCAACACCACAGGCATTTTCTTCAGGTGAGTAGAGAGACTGGTGTCTCTCTCTCTCTTTCTCTCTCTCTACTCACCTTAAGAAAATGCCTGTGGTGTTGAAAATTTGTGAGATTTTGTGTTTGTGACTACTACTCTGATGTTAGTGAACTTGTCTTTTAAGGTAAGTTTGCTGAAGTCCTATCTCTCTAATATACTAATTCCTGGCCTAGTGCCCTTTAACCTAACCTATAATACATTAACTTGTCGCCTTATACAGAAATGAGTCGTATTAAGATGTTAAAATACATTTCAAACCACCAACAATTTTAAATTACTAAAACGTGTAGTTGGTAAGCTTTTTCAATCCAGGTTGGATCCGCCAAAACTGACACACGACTGCTTTTTGAGCTTAGCCTTCAAGAGTTTAGTGGTAAATAACCCTAACTTAACCTATATTACCTTAACCCTCCAGTGTAAAATATAAAACCTAAAAGTGATAAAGGCTTTTGGAACATTATGTAGGTATTTAATAAAAAAAATCATAAAAAATAGTAATTATTACATAGGTATGACATCTTTAATGTAATTTATTAATATTTTTTTTATAAAAGAATAGAAGTCATTAGTATTCAAAGTGTCTAAATACTTTTTTCCTCAATGATGATCTTGATATCATGACATTTTATCTGATTTTTTACTAATTAAACCTTTTTATCTGGTAAATTTAGTAAACAAGTTTATTAACTGAATCAGAAGTGAAGCAGAAGATAAAATTAATTATAAACTGTAATTTCTGAGACAGTCAAACCTTGGAATGAGTAAAAAAAATAAGTTTAGATAATGATTTCTTTAAGTTGTTTTAATTTCTTCTCGCAATATTTAACGAAACTGTTGAAAATATGAAAATAATCCTGATATATAATTGAACTTTCTTTAGTAGGTTCCAAACAATAGAAATATTGCTTTATCAAGAGTGTTATATCAAAATATTCAAGTTGTAGAGGTGAAATCAACATAGACTATAATAAGAAGAGATTTGGAAAAATTCAACTTATCAAGGATTTTTAGTATTCGAATATTAACTCTATAGGCATAAATAAAACCAGCCATACTGATCTATCTTTTTCAAGTCTTATTTCATTTTGTACTTGTTCATTTTTATTTTGTCAATTTTAGGAAACCTCGAACGGTGACACAGGAGCCAAACTCTCGACTGACCCCACTCTTCTCAGCATTCCTTCCAATGGGACCAACACTCCAGCTTATGGTAGGTTTTTTAAGTATTTTAAAAATATATAAAATACAGAATTAAAAACTCATATACTTCCAACAGCAAAAATATTTTCTAATATGTTACTTGTCTTTCTTGAAAGAGATTGTTTCTTGATACAAATTAATTCAAATTTATTTTATGATTCCATGTAATAGTGTAGCAATTCAAAAAATGTTACTAATGTAGTTGTTTTATAATTGCAAGGAAGTAATTTAAACATATTTTAATATAAACATATTTCCAAATTCTTTGCAGGTCTGTCTCCCAACAGCAGTGCAGTTCCTTTGATCAAGGAGAAGGCAGTCAGCTGTCAGGTGAGCACCAAGAACATTCTCCCTCCAAACGTGTTGCTTTTGATTTTTACTACACTTTACATGATTTGTTGCTTATTTTTACTAAACTTAATTCGCAGCTACTCAGAAACAAAGTTTTTTAGAGATCGTAGGCAATAACAATGCTTAGCCCTCTTAATACCAACATGGCATTAAGCTGTCATACCAAGATAGAATAAATAAATTGATTAAACATAACATGTTATAAAAAAAACACAAACAAAAAAAGATGCCTCTCAGTAGCTACAAAATTGAACATCACAAAACAGAGAAGTGAAATTATTTTAAACAACAAACACTGTAGTAATAGACAGGTCAGTGGCAGAACCAGGAGGGTCAGCTAGAACTGTAGGAAGGGGTCAGGGGCGTCATAGAAGAAACATTGAATACTAATAATTCTGAGCAAAGTTAAAAAAATTGATTTTGATATCGTATCTCAATCAATCAAAACACTTTAATTTAAAGTGGTTGGTTAATTTATCATACATATAACCTAATTTAAATTCTCACGCAACAAAAATGGGAGTGTATTTAGAAGTGTACACTGTAGTCTATGACTGGTTTGTGCGGCACAGAGATGAGTGACGTGCCTTGTGAATCACCCCTACAGACAGACTGTGACCGATGATATACACGGGAGGGATTCACAATTTAAATACACCAAGATTTAAATAGTGAATGTTAACTATGACAATGATCAGATTGGATTCTATGTGCTTGCTTTAATAGGTTCGAATGTTTGGTTATCTTAAAACACCAACACCGTGTTTTTTTAAAAACACGGCTAAAAATTAAAAAATATATAATATCTAATAACCTTTAATTATTTAAAATATATGATGAAATCTCCACAAAATTATTTACTATACTTTGTCTAAATTGTGATGAGTGAAAGTGCATACAAGGCCACCAACTCTTTTTTCATCTCAGAGCCTTCAATGCTCCAAATGCAACCACAAAATTCATTTCGGCTGTCGTAAGATGCATGTCGCTAGTCCGGCCATGTTGGATTTTTAAAAACAATTAACATCATGATTTAGTACCAAATGGTACCACATAAGAAAAAAATAGGAACCTTAATATTTAAAGAGAAATTGAGGACAAAAGTTTACCGGGCCAGCGACATTCCAGCCCGGCCACTTTTGAATTTTACGATGAACAATATACCAAATTTTAGAACTGAATTGGTACTAAATGGTACCAATAATTGAAAAATGGGTACCTCAACCATTTCCGAGTAATATCATTTTTACTACGGGTCTAATGACTGCTCAGCCCGGCAAAATTTAAATTTCTGCAAAGTATAAAGTCCAAAATGTAGATGTGCATTGGTTCTAAATAGTACCTTAAAGATTAAAATAGATAGTTCAACTTATTTTGACATAAAAGAGAATAAATTGATTAACACAGTGGCCTGGTCAGCGATATACCAGCTCGACAAGTTTCAAATTTGATGATGAACAAAATATACCAAATGTTAGTACTGAATGGTACTAGTACTGACAAAATTGGCACCTCAATATATAAAGAGAAATTGAGGATTAACGTTTACCAGGGAATAAGTAAGAAGTGAAGTGGATTATCTTCACTTCTTACTTATTCCCTAAATTGTAAAATATAGGTCAGAAAAGCTCATCTTTGTCATCATTTTAAATCTGATTTAGACCAGACAAAGCTCATAGGCCAAAGTTCCATAATACAAGAGTTATCAAAATATCAGAAAATTAAAGATGTACACAACTTAAACGTTTCTCGATAAAATTGTTAAGATTGTCAAGTTGCTACTTATCTTGCCAGCATCTTCAGCAATGCTCAAAAGATCTTTTTTTTTTTTTCTTCGTCGATGATGACATTGCAAAATCTATATATGACAAGAACATTTCAAGAGTGTTTGCCACTAAAATGAAAAGTAGAAGTTTAGTTTTCGAGTTAGATTGTATGTTAATACAGTACTTGTAACTGCATCCTGCCTATTATTATTTAACTCTATTCTGCCCCAATATTTGCTTATAATATTACCACATTATATTGTATTTGTCTAAAGTTTTCCAAGTAGCTGAGGTATCAACGAAATAAAAACATACTGGAAAAGTGTATGACAAAACTGATTATTGTTTCATGATAGGCCTGCTGAAACTCAACACAAAACAAGTTTTTTGAATATTGGTATGTAATTTCCAAATAATATTGGTAACTCACATTTGTTTTGTTTTCTGACAGTTCATTAGTAGCCTACCGCTCCGGCAATGTAGTTTGTTTTTTGACTATTAGGCTACTATTTATTATGTTAGATTAACTCGAAGAAATTCAATTAATGGTAATATATAAAATAGTAAAAAATAAAGACTATGTAGTATTGTTTATAGTATTAAAATTATCATATAATATACTACTCTCCTATACTGAATTTTAGTGCTAAGTAAGTGTAAAATGTGATTTCCGGGTGCGTTAATTTTCAAAATTTCTATCCCTGGAAGTAGGACTCCCAGCACCACCCCTCGCTTTTGTCTCGATTGACACCCCTGATCAAACATCCTTCCGCGGCCACTGAGAGGTTACTCAAGGTAGAAAAAAGAAAAGTCAAAGACAGTTATAAACAAATAATATCAAAAAAACAGAGTTTGCAGATTAGCTTTTAATGAAACATTCTCTAAAGAAATAGAACCAGTGACAAGCACAATAAAAAAGAAATGCATTTAGGAAATTTAATGAGAATAACATCAGAGAATTGGTTAAGCAGAAGAATAATAAAGAAATTACGGCATAGTAAGAGCAACATCAGGTGGATCTCAGAAATCCAGGAGGATATGAAGTGCTACAGATTAAGTAGTTGAAAGGAAATTTCAACAAACTCAAGATAATTCAAGCTAAACACGCCACATTATCAATAAAAATGAATAAGCAGAGACTGTCATTATGATTAGTGATAGTGCACACAAGGCCACCAACTCTTTTTTTCATCTCAGAGCCTTCAATGCTCCAAATTGAATAATAAAGATGTACACAACTTAAAACGTTTCTCGTTAAAATTGTTAAGGTTGTCAAGTTGCTACTTATCTTGCCAGCATCTTCAACAATGCCCAAAAGATCTTTTTGTATATATATCCAATACAGGCGGAGGAGAGACAATTATTCTTAGACAGAGACAGATGGAAGAGGCTTGTTAGCACACCCGGGAGTCTGGAGATGCTGATTAGATGATGATGATAAAGCAGAGACTGGGAAGGGTGATTTTGGATGAAAAAAGAAAAGCAAATCCAAGCAGATAAAGAAGTATTGGCAAAAACCTAACCCTTAATGATGGCCAAAGTGGTCTAATTTTGGCCATAAGACAATAATAATTATAACTAAGATCGTATCCTTATATCTAGACTAACTAAATTATTCCTTTAAAATTGTAAAGTTGGTCGCTACCAGTATTAGTTTTCTATACTTAATAGTATGATGGAAACTTGGAACAGGCTACGTCTAGGTTTTTTTTTATGTAACCTGTATTAAATTTGAAACATGAAATGTAACTGCTTGATATTTTGGTAAATAACAAAATTATTGCTTATTTATTTATACTTGAGACGTTTATTGAGATATGAGTGCATATGGATTTTCAATAAGTGTAGATGAGCGAACGTTTAAAAAGTAGTTGAATGAATACTGAATTTAACTTTCTATTGTTGACTGCATTAACGTCTTCCTAGTTTTTGTACTAGAGATAAAGTGAAAAATAGATTGAGACTAATATATTCTTGTTTTTTAAGATATCGTAATGTATCATTTAATCAGTTTGTATTAATTTTATGTCTAGATTTTAATATAGATTTGGGATTTCAGAAAGTGGAAGTCAGTGTGAGCAGTCCGAAAGGGGAGGAAGAACCACCAGAAGTTACCAGGATATTCTCCTTTTTGCAGATATTGACTGCAACATTTGGCTCCTTCGCACATGGAGGTAACGATGTCAGGTAAATCTCACATTACCTAAGTTTTGCCTTTATTTAAGATACTATATCTTTATTAAATTCCAAATTATCACAAAATACATTTAAATTCGCAAATAAACATTATTCTACAAATACCAAAAATGTTATACCAAACAATCCAAAAATATTTTTGTTATTGTGTTATGTGTAATTGTGTTGTCTGATTGATTTCTTATATTCGAAAAGAAGCATTACAAATATACAAATATTCTAACAATGCTGATTTGCTAGATTTGTTTTCTTTTTTTTTTTTTTTTTTTTTTTTTTTTTTTTTTATTTGTAGGCTTGTTGGACCTCTAGCTTAACATGATTTCCAAAACATGGGAGCTGCACAGGAGTAAAATCTGTTATGGTCATCATGGGGATCAAACCACTTTAGGCAGGCGGGTGGGTCAGTACCACTGTACTTGTACGGGTGGGCTGGTGGGTCAATACCACAGTACGTGTATGGTTGGGTTGGTGGGTCAATACCACAGTACGTGTATGGGTGGGCTGGTGGGTCAATACCACTGTAAAAGCTATGGTGGTCCAACGAGCCTACAAAACAAAAATGGGCTTGTCTAAGCAGGCGAGGAGATCTGAGTCTTAATTGGCCATCTCTCTTCACTAATAGCCATTCAATATTTCTAATTTACAACAGTTTATATAGGTCAAACAATTTTATTCTTTTTTAAAGTATAAAGATGATTTTATGTTTTTTTATATAAAGCTTTTTATAACTTACTATTTACTTTTATTTTTCACGGATTTCTACAGCTTGCACCGTCTCTCCGCCCCCAGTTTCCACGCCTTTCTATCAGCCCACTCGCCGAGTTGAAGTCCCGTCGTCACCATGGCTTCATCTACTTCCAGCCGCCAATTGCATCTTGGAATATTCCATTTCCGCCTTCTTTTCCATTTCCGTAGTGGAACCTATTTCAAAACTTGTTTTGGGAGTCGGTCTTCCTCCATCCTATTTACATGACCAAACCATATCAACTGTCTCTTCTGCACTTCGTCTATTTTATCTCCCTCAACATCCATATTCTTCCTTATAGCCTCATTCCACACTTGGTCCAACCTTGTCTTCCTGCAAATACTTTTAAGTGCATCCATTTCCATAGTCAACAACTTCTCCTTGTTCTTTTGTTTCAAGTTCTACACTTCTGACCCATATAGCACCACACTCTGTACCATAGACTTATAAATCCTCTTCTTTGTCTTTTTTGAAATTCCTCTATCCCACCACACAGAATTACATGCTCTTATTATACTTCTCCCTTTCCAAATTTTTTTTTTTCAACTTCCTCCTTGCTGCTTCCAGACTTTTTATCAGATACCGTATAACTCCTTAATATGTAGCTTAATATGTACACCCCTGACCACTTCATCTTTTATTTGTAGATCATCATTACTATATTACTTCTCTTTGCTTGGTTCCAATGCTTTGTATATTCCACGTCCCAAAATTCATTGTTCATTTGCGTCGCTGAGTTCGTATCCTTATATGTCCATCCAAAATTTGAGGCTTATTACTGGGTTTAGCAGCATGTTGAATTTTACATGGCAGGGAGCTGGCCTAACACAAAACCTCCAACCTGAAGATTTTTTATCGAGGTTTTCTCCTGTAGCCTTTAGAGATCCAACTCCAAACTGCAAGGCATCAGTCCTAGCTTTGGTCCACCTTGGGTATTTGATTTTCCCAGTACCCACTCCAATTAGTAGGCATCCCCCAATCCACCACCTGGAGAGGCGCCTGTTGGTGAACTAGGAACCACTGTTATTATAAATATTATAACATTATTTTAAATGGCTTGAACAAACATTATAGAAATGCAAAACTTTTGAAACTAATGTATCAATTACATACACTCAATCTTTAATATTTCCAAATTTTGAATTAACAATTTCCTTTATAATTAGTAAAGATTTTATGACTTTCATAAATTTAGCCTAGTATCCAATTTTATTGAAATAATTTTTTCCCCAAATAGGGTAAAGAAACAGTTTAAAATAAATATATTGTCAGATGTAAAATAACACTTAGAAATTAAAATTAATTTTTTTAATTCATAATTTGTTTACTTTAACAAATTCATAAATCTTAATTTTTTGTGTTTCAGCAATGCCATAGGTCCCTTGGTAGCAGTGTGGCTGGTGTTCACGGAAGGTTCAGTGCAGCAGAAGGCTCCTACGCCGATCTATATATTGCTATATGGAGGGATGGGGATATCTGTGGGATTGTGGCTCTGGGGACGAAGAGTCATTGAGACCATTGGCGAGGATCTTACTAAACTTACAGCTTCCACGTCAGTATTGTGTACCATTTATAGATTTAATTTTTATCTTATTTGTGTCAGTGCATCCACTCTGATTTTTTGATAAAATGTTTAGATCCATTATACATTTAATAAATATGTTTGTGTTGTTCGTTTGATTATTGCTACTCACTTGTGTGCCGGTATAGTGCTAGGGTTATTATTTTTGAAAAATGTGTATAAGGGTAATAAGGCATTGAACGATATATGTACGTCATCATTATCATCATTCTCAACGTTTCTGCTTTATGCATTTCCTCCAAGCATTTTTGTCTTCCCAAAGTTTAACCGTTGTAACGTCTTTCCAACAATGTCCGAATCTCTCCACTGTCGTTTTCACTTGGTTATCTATCTTAATCTTGGTTGCCCTCTAGGTCTCTTTCCTCTGCCTTCCATTTCTAAGGCTCTTTTGAGTAATCTTGCTCCATCCATTAATGTTGTAATGACCTACAATTATACAATGAATTTATTGAACCAATCAACAATATCAAATTATTACAGTTTACGTCAGTACTACAGCTAGGAGTTTACAGGCTACATGCTAGTAATATACAAGCTCAGTATATACAATGGTCACTACTTCTAAGCCATGCACAAACAGAAAAAAAGAAAACAGAAAATTCAAACCATGCGGCAAAACTACTTTCATAAAACAGCATTTCAAGCAAGTACATGCACAAGTAAGCAGAACCTAGGTAGACACAGGTTTAGTGTGAAGGCTGTCTAAAATATATATAGTTGTAGGAAGAGTGGGAGAACTGTCAATGTATACATACATACATGCAGCGGATATATTGGCTGCAGTACAAATTGTTGTCTGCTTATCCAAACTTTAACATATTGTAAGATTAATAGTGAACAGAAGAACCACCCAACTACCCTTTTACTTGTCAAAGGTGTACCAGGATTTTTTAATTTAAAATTTAATTTAAAACATATTTTTTAACATATGTTTTATATTTTTGTACAATTTGGTTATTACGATCTGAAGATGCCATAACTGGCAAAAATGCATTAATCAAAAATTAAAAACTGTGGCATTACTAAAAATGTTTCATTTAAAGTGTACCAGGATTATTTCATTAATAAGCCACTACATAATATCACATCAAAGACTCTGAAGGACTAAGCATCTTCTTCAGTAGTACGAGTTTTAGCTTAACGAAATCATAAAATTGAATAAATGAGAGAAGTAGGTGATCAATATGTTAAACTATTTAACATAAAATAAGAATTCATGATTCCTACTTCTGAATATTAATGCAATTATATAATATACTGATAATTGCTTTACCTTTTTAATAGCCTCTGTTGGTTGTTGACGTAGGTACTACTTGTTCTTTACTGTCCTAAATGATAAAGTAACACCCAGGCAAATATGTTGTTTTAAACGATTATCTCAATAGATAGGAGAGGGTTACGTGACCAGGAAGTGCAGGACACATCAGTCGCCGACGGGACGACCTAAAACATGCATGCACGCTCCACGACTGAAGTATATTTGCGTATATGTAATAATAATTTTGTATCAGTGTTTTAATCGTTTTATGTCATTGCGTGGCTAAATTTTAATTCTACGATGAATCCCAACAGAGGATGTACCTGATGATGTGGTAAGTTGCCACGAAACTAGTAGTACCTACGTCAACAACCAAAGGAGAATATTAAAAGGCTAAAACTATTATCAGTATATTATATTGAAATAAGACAAACTGAATTCATCAGAGATAAACAGTAAATCTTATATTTTGCTGTATTTATACTTTGAGACGTTTTGTTCATGTGACATTACCTAATTATCAAATGATAACTCATCAATAAACATTAGTTATTAGATCTACATTAACTTTTTTAAACCTAGATCTATGAGAAAGTACATTTGCTTGTTTGTGCATGAATTTAATGAATAGACCTCAAAGCAGAAATACAACAAACTAAAAAATGTATTGTTCATCTCTGTTGAATACAGTTTGTCTTATGTCAATAGTTTTAACCCTTTGCAAGCTAATTTATATTCTGAACGTAAGCATATGTGAAACTTGGTTGGGTCACTACTAAATTGTTTACCAATATATAATATTATGCTTCAAAATTAACTATTATATGCAAAATGAACTAATATTTGGCCAAAATATTTTTTTTCCATTTTTCCAAAAATAATACTTGCGTACATAGACGTCATTAGCTCTAAGGGAAATTGTTTTGTACGTTTTTACCCGTCATTAGCTTGTTCTAATAAAATCAGCTGTTAGGTAAGTTTGAAATAAATTACTAATTAGTTGTTAATTTAATTTGAATGTACAATCTAATGACTAATCATGATATTACAAGTGTATTCAAGCAATATATCTTTCTCTTTTGTATGATATGCCTCAAAGCAGATTTCTGGATGCAAGTGAGGCTTCTCCTGGCAGGTTTTGCGAAAGTAAACAGAACTAAACTACATAAATAAAATAAACGGAACAAATCGAATTCATTGTGTGTCTAAATAAACAAAGTGTGCGGTGCTGAATACAGCAGACGAAGGAGTGGTCGCTGAACTAACAACGACACAAGTTTTAGAGAGAGAGGAGGATCAAAGAGGGTAGGGAAGGGATGGGAAGGGGGAGTCAGCAATAGTATTGGGTGGAGAATGTAACATGACTAATAACGAATTGCGTGTGACTTGGGAGACAGGGTGGGAATCAAACAAACTCAAATTTCATGTAACGGATATCCCCGGCAAACGCTCGTTGAGCTAAAAATAGTGTGTGTATATATACACACACCGCTCACTAGGAGAAAAATGTTTGCGTATGTAATCACCATACGCTCGCAAAGGGTTAACATATTGATCACCTGTTTCTCTCATTTATTCAATTTTATGATTTCGTTCAGCTAAAACTCATACTACTGATGATGTTGCTTAGCCCTTCAGATTCGTTTGACGTAATATTACGTAATGTGTTCAATTTGAGGGGTGGAAGTCAACAAGGCCAATGTTTCTATTTTAGTTGCACGGAACAACATTTGTTTTGTTACTTTTTACTGTAGTCCTTCTGTGAAGAGAAGGACACATGTTTTTAATTCTTTGAACGGGCTGTAAATTTTAGGGAAATAAGGCATTAATGGAACGTTTAGTAGAGGGATACTCACTACGTGGCCCTCAGGCCGCATGCTGCCCTTATTTTTTTATGGCCTCTATTTTTTCCGGCCCTTAAAATTGTTTAAAACTGCAATAATTTATTAAAGTGCAAAAATATAAATATATATATTAGGTATTTTTACTGATAATGTATGCATATAGGTGTATATAAAAACTGTATGTATGTACATACTTGCAGCCCTTAGATTATTTTGAGAAAAGTAATAAGCCGCCTTATGAAATGCTAGTGAGGAACCCTGGTTTAATAATTTAATAGGCAATAATAGTTTAATAGGATTCATAACGAACTAAATAATTGACATAGGGCATACAAATATTACTTTAAATTTCAATAAGATACAAAGTATAGCTTGACTCCTCAGTGTTAACGGCAGAACATATGCAAAAGAATGGGAAAAATCTACTAAAGTGATATGATAAAACAACAAATGTTGAATAACTTAAGTTTGGTGGTTTTCCCAAGAATAATTCATCTTTTGGTCCGTCATGAAGTGTGTTGATTAAGAGGACTTACAACTTGCAAGGCTTACCGGTGGCACTTGGCCTACACGTGAGGGGAATAATTCTAGTAGTAGAGTGGGGTAGTCCTACCACTGTTGTCTCCTCCACCATGTGACAGATCTCTTGTTCACGTTTTGTCCGTTGAGTTGCGCTTGCATCACCTGTCTAAGTAGAAAAGTATTTATTTTTGTCTCCTTGTTGTTTATTTCCACTTATTATGACAGCCAATCACAAAGGTTGTGTTCATTTTTTATTTGAACTAAACCCTTTAATTGCTAAAATAAACACAACCTATTCTGTCTTTGCAAAGTCTGCTCTGGGAATCGGCACTTTAATTTGCTAAATGTGCTTATAAATTAATTTATAATATAATTAATAAATACATAGTTAAATATATAAAAAATAACTTTAAATGCATAGTTTATTAATTAGTAATAACTGTCCAAATAATCAATAAAAACAAGTGAAGTAAAAAAACGAGTCAACGATCACATAAAATAGAACAACTTTTTCAGTTTCACTAATGGAAAAATGAAAAACTATAACAATGTTAAGTCAGGTTATAAACAACAATTTATTTATTTATTTATTTATTCATAAGACTCCGATCATCAAGATATGGGCGAATATGGATTTCGAATGAGTGTGATGAGTGTAGATGAGCGAATGTAGTCATTGTTACAAACTAAGGCCGACTATTCCTTAGAAAGTGTCATTAATTAATAGCCCAATGACAAATGAACAGCCGGTGGTTATCAGCTGATCCTTCTAAAAATGTATTAACTCTGATTGGGATCGAACTGAGCACATGTTTAGCACATGAAGCTGGGATTAAACCAACTACACTACCAACCAATTTCAATATCAGATCTATCGATCTATTATTTTCTATATTTTTATTTTCCATGTGGCACACATTGGATCAGCCTCTCACTCCTTTGAATGACAGTCTACTGCGCATCACCAAGCCAAGTGCCACAGAAAGCCTCGCGAGTTCTACTTATTTGAAACACAAGTTATGTAGTTAAAAATATCATTATGTCTAATCTGAGAAAGTGCAGTCACAGTTTAAAAAAGCATTGTTATTTACAGAGGGTTCACTATAGAAATAGGCTCAGCTTTGACAGTGTTGCTTGCATCCAAGATTGGGTTGCCCATCTCCACCACTCACTGCAAGGTCGGGTCTGTTGTGTTTGTGGGCTGGGCCAATGCTTCTGCGGGAGGAGTCGACTGGAAACTTTTCCGGTAAGAGAAGTTCTAGTAGGAACTACTCCTAGTTTTATAATTCTGTTCTTCTATTTAGTGTCTTAATCCTAAGAAAAATGAGAATATATAATCGTTTTCACTTCCAAAAAAACACCCATCAATTGTACAAATACTGGTATAAATACTCAAATGATAAAAGTAAGTTTTGATAGTAGAAATTATTGTTCCAGCAATATTATCTCAGCGTGGGTCGTGACTGTGCCGATAGCTGCCGGACTCAGCGCACTCTTCACCGTCATTCTACGTGCCATCGTACTTTAAATGTTTCGCTCAACATCGTCCGTTCAAGATTCTCTTCACAGACTATTTTGGCCTACCTTTTTTACTTGAATATTAACTTTTGATACTTTTATTTACTTAACATTGAAGAGCTTGGTGAATTCTTAATGTCTATGTGAAATCGCAATATTTTTCAGTAGATATTGATTGACTATTATTAAGTAGACAAGTTCTTGAACGGCCGATATAGGTGATTAGGTGCTTATTAAAATTAGAAACAAATAATTATTTTACTATGTAGCTGTTAAGGAATTATAAATAAATGTCAAATAAAATAATCTATTTTTGTTCAAGATCTACCCTCTCCTTATGTTGAATGTTGTTACCAAAAGGGCATCCACTGAGTTGTGTACTTCGTAAATAGAGCTAACATGACTAAAAAATAGACCAGGCTCAGCTGATTTACTGCTAACGCCATTTTATAGTAATTTCAAGGACTGGTTACAATTGCTGTTCAGTTTTTTTTTTTTTTTTTAACCTGCTTAGAACTGGTCTAAAGAATTGTTCTGGCAAATGAGAGATTCAACCCAAGAAATGTATCTTAGGTTGCTCTTGTGCAGGGGTTCCCAAACATATTTGTACCATGCCTCCTTCCTTTCAAATAAATTGTAAGGAATAATCGGGTATACGAAAAAAAGTATTACATAAAAAAAATGATTTATGTATACAATTTTAAGAAACATGATATGACATTTTAAGTTTTAATTTATTGGGTAAAAATAATAGATAAAGAAGTTATTGTGGTATGAGCTTGCCAATCTTATTTACTATTGGTCTCATGTCACACTTGACTTGTCTTCATGTCTCCCTAGTTTGAGAACCCCTGCTCTTGTATAATCTCCCTGCTCTTGCATAGGAAAAACAACTTAAACGAATATGAAAAATAAACCAGTATCTATGGCTATGTCATTTCTATGTATGGAGTATACTCACTCAATAGCAGATCTTTGCTACAAACAGAAACTTGTTTGGTTAGCCATGTTTAGTATCAATAAGTGATATAGTTAAAATTTTGTTTATAAGAAACTAATGTGTCTTTCATAATGTCTATCAATTATACTTCCCCACAGGATCTCTGTTATAAACAATCACTGTGAGGTAAATGTTATTGTTAAAGTAATATAAGAAATACCTAAAATAAAAATATTTTTAATTATCTTTAAAATTTCATTAAAATCAACATATTACATTAAATAAAGTAACTTTTATTAAAAATCAATTTTATGTTTTAACAATTTGAAGGTCACAATTGTTATTTTTATCATATTTCCCAATTACTGATTATAGAGTGATAATTAACGTCTTGCAGTATTATTTTTAAATGGTGTTAACAAAGGTTGATACATGGCAGTGATAAGATTCCCAAAGACCATTGGATGGATCATAACAATTATAGAAGTGGTAACGACAGTTATTGTTTTACCACTCTCAGAAATATTTCATAGGCTTTACAGACTTGTAAAACGATTCCTAAGAAAAATAAGAATGTCCTTCCTCGATTTTACAATGATAAACAGTCACTCCCAAAAAGTGCAAAATGGTTACGTTGTTATTGCTATCTTTGTTATAGATTTTATTGAAATACAAGTTTAAAGAGTAAAATTTAAGCTATTTACACATTGTTCTAGACACGTTGCATTTGTCAAGAGAAGAACTCCCAAGTATTGAATTTCCACTAATGCTCGTAAAGAGTGAAATGAATTCCCATTACAAAGTTCATACATTATTATATTTATATTACTAATTAAAAGCATTTTCAGAATGGTTTTTATTAATGTCAGTAAAGTATGCTTCAAGAATTGAGTGACAGTTTATTGTTACATTTGAACTAAGTCAGTTTAAATGAGTATTTTACTACTACAGTAACTACATTATTTTCATTATTATCTAATTATTATCATCTAATTCTTAGGGAGTGGTTTCTATTTAATTTGTATTTTCTTAAATTAAATATACACTACTAAACAGGAAAGTGCAACACAGAATGTAAGTAGAAAGAGAAAATCATATTGCTTAAAAATAATAAGTTTTTTTACACCTCAAATAACTGCCTCGAATTTGAGGTGACCATAAAGATTCAGGACAACTAAATATTTGTTAGTTTATTTCATAAAATAAATGATGATTCAAAATGTAAATAGTCTTAAATGATTCCAATTAGCACTTCTTCTGAAATATTATTATTGACTGTGATTTGCCAGTAAGCACAGAGTCTCCGCCTTTGTCTTTGTATTCTAGCAATGTGACATTATGATTCAGTGTTTTCGTTTTCCATATTACTAAGAAAATACTAACAGTATTAATAATTTTATAAATAACAAAAATAATTTGTCTTTTCCTTTATCTCTGTACTATTTACTGTCTTTTTTCTACTTTCTTTCTTCAAGGGTTTCTTGTACATTAAATATTACTGCGTACCCAACTGCTGCTAGCAGGAATTTATTCATCCTCCACTCCAATTCTTTGGTGAACCATGATACAGATTCCCCAGTCCAAGCGTGCTCACGGACTTGACAGTACTAACCATTCTCTAACCATTAAACGTAGAACTAATTAATTTTTGCATCCAAAGGTTAATAAAGATTTTACACATACCTTATGTCAAAACCATATGTAATTTGTTTATGTAATTCAGATAATTTAAATAAATTATATACATGTTAAAGTAACACTGAATGTCACTGTTAGTAAAAAGTCAATAATCCATTAGAAATGTCTTCAAGGCAAGATTAACAAAAATAACTATTCAGATCAGACAGACGATTCAGGAACAGTAATAATTAGTTGCAATGAATTAGAGAGACAAGTAATAGTTACAAATAGAATTAATATAAATAATTAGTTACCGGCACATTCCTATTACACCGGTAACTAATACTTTCTTGTTTTCAATCAGCTGATTGAACATTTTTAGTGCCTTTCCTATCCCACTTGCATTGCCTTTCTTCAATCACACGCACCTTTAGGCTGGGCCAACTGTAATTTGTGGACGAGCCATTATATTCCATCCCTGATTCTTTATCCATAATACTCAAATGAGCCAAGTAGTTATCATGTGAAAAATTATTTAAAAAGACATATCCTGAACCACGATCACTTTAAAATTACAGAACAACTTTTTAGAAATTAATAAATTTCCAATCCTCTGCAGTTCTTTCCTATTCAAGCCAAGGACTTATGATCTGTTGGAATGTCATCAATCTCTTGAAATGATTATCGTCATCCGCCTCCTTGTAAATTTTGTTGTTTATTTATCTATTTATTTTTAAGACACCAATCGCCAAGATATGGGCGAATATGGATTTCGAATGAGTGTAGATGAACGAGTGTAGTCATTGTTGCTATCTGAGTTCGAATTAGCTCAGAAAGGAATTTATTAATAGCCCAATAGCCAGGCCGATTGGAGAGCCAGTGGTCGAGCGATCTAAGGTTTCAGGACTTAGAACCTGAGTTTGAGATAGCGCAGGTTTGAATTATGGCCTTGATTGTTAGTTTTTATTAGTAATATTCACCCTGTACTGTACTGGTTCTTGGCCTTACTCTATCTGATAAGTTACTCGCTCAGCTCAATAGTCTATGGGAAGTGGTTAGAGTAAAGTTAAAAAGGAGATCGGCCTTCTCTTTTATTTAAAAAGAGTTTCTGTTACTAGTGGCCCAGTGCATGGTAGTTTTCACCCTGCACACTGTTTTCAAAAAAAAAACTCTTTTTTGCCCATCTTCCTCACTTCCATATCCCTATATTTGCTTGAAACTGCTCTTAGGTCCTAATTGGTTGAGTCAGTTTCTTGAAGGCATATCAAGAAATGTCAACACAAGTGATACATCGTTATGTGCTGTCTTATGTACAGTGATTGGAATTAGGTGTTTATATTTCATTAACACAAATAGATTGTTCTTGATGTAAAAAGTTCAATCATCTGCTTCAACATGTTCGTCAACTGATCCATCCTTAAAACTGTGTCTTGTGATGGTCATTACACCATAAATCTCCACTCTTGTTATTTACACTATCGTAATCCAGGTTGGATCGTTTCTGATAGCTTTGTACATGTTTCAAGTAGAAGATGAGTGCTGCATGTACTCAAATCATCAGCAACATGTACATAGCTATCAGTCACAGTCCAACCCGGATTACGATGTTTGAATACTGAACATGGAAGTCTCCACATGAAGACTCTACTCTTGAACACAGAAATCTTTAATCCATCTAAGATCCAAATATTGTTACCCTCTACTTTGTATCATAAGTTTACATTACAAAGATTTTGTGATCTGTGGCATTCTGACAAAACATCTGTAACTATCACAATATCATTAGTACATCCGTCCGCAGAATGTTATATACCTTTTGGCCTGACTGTTCTTTTTTTTACTTTCCTATACACAGTAATTTTTATGTAGCCATCATATTTACTTCCTGTTTAGATATAACCATACAAAGGCTCAACGCTAGTTCTGGTATAGCCTGAAATTTAAACAACATTTAACTATCTAAAAGCCTTACATTTGAGTGATATTGCACATTGTTAATATTTTATTTATTATAATATGCGTGTTGCCGACCAACATGATTCATATACCATAGGAAAGAGCAAAAGGTGTTGATTAATTGAGCATTTTACTATGTCATGTTAGCATTCCTGACATAAACATGAGACAGTAAAATTATGTTACGTTTATGTATTGCTGCCACTAGAGTCTACTCATTTTTTATTTTTATCTTTGTTTTTAACATACAACTATAAAATGTTTTATTGAGTTACAAGATATTTTATATTTTGTCTATTATTTCAATTACTTTAATACCATTTGAAAAAGGTGTAAAAGTAAAGTAAATTAGTTGAGAACTTGACTATCAATAGTGATGCAATATACATGCTGTATAAAACTAAACATTTTCTAAAGCTAAATAAAATTAAAAAACACCTAGCTTTCTTTTTTTAATAAATTGCTCGCTAATCACTCCAAAAACTTGGCTACCAGTAAGGGAATATTTATCTGCCAGGGTAAGGGTTAAAAATTCAGAATGCACTTTCAGTGGTGAATTGGAAGGCAATTACGCAACAGTGTAAATGTAAGTCTAACGTCAGTCACAGAGTAGTTGGTTGTGGTTGTCACATCATCCAACAAATGTGCTGAACACCTTGTCTAGTCACTTAGTAAAAGTCCTCCCTGAAACCTACCCCTACCTTTGTGTGAGTTCAGAAAAAGAGGAACAGAGGTTACTTTCTTGTGAACACCTCAGTAGTAGTTTGTTATAAATAGATAACAACTAACGTACATCTTTACACATTTATCCTTGAGGATTTGGGAGGAATGAGGGAGAGATTGACAAGGTGCTGGCCCTGCTGTCGCATGGCAAACTAGAAAAATAACTACTCGACACACATTCAGCGCAATATTTGATGTAACCTCTGTTTCTTTCTTCTCTGTGGTTTGAGTTGCTTTACCTCTCAAATCTGCTTACTTTCATTACCACAGTGTGAGGAACCATAATGTCATCCATATGTTATACATTGTTCAGGCATGCAGCCCTTAGAAATTCTGATCTGCAGCTATGTAAAAAAATAGATAAACAAAAATAACTTCTCATTAAAATAAAATATTCTAATTATATCAGATTGACACTTAAGTTAGTCTGTAAATACTGCACTGGATGTCAATTAAATGTCATTTGTTATAGTCTGTATGTTTTTTTCTAACAAAACTAAATGTAATTCAAAAATGTTAATTGAGTGATTTCCGTCATTATCTGGAGAAACAATACACTGTGTGGTTAAATGATGGAGAGGACTAAGTAGCCCTGTATGATATTTTCATTCTCTCACTGAGCAACTACTAGCATGATATCAAACAGTTGTATCAAGATGAAAAATTGTATGGATTAGCTCCACATAATGACAAACAAGTCTTCTAATTTATCAAACTTCCGTCATATATTTGTGTGTCTCAAACCCATAAACCTTTATGTGTTGTGTTATACCTTAGCAGTATAAATGTTGTGACTTAAGGTGGCCATTTCCCTCTGCGTAAAATGCTAAAAACATGGGTTTCTTTTCTAGTGATTAAGTCCGTAATAATGCTTGTATCGTAATACTTTATTAATCAATTAATTAATAGGCAAAGTCCTGTTCTAGTGGACCATAAGTTAGTTTTTGTAATAAATTGAGTAATTTTATAATTTTTCTATAGTTAAATTAATATATGAAACTCTAAGTCATTTTTTAGGTTCTATTTAAAAAAAAAAACTATTAATATCAACCTGAGGTTCACTAGATTGGACCTTTAATAATCTTTCAGTGTTCACTGTAACTCATTACAATAATGAACACAAACCGTACAGTTGAAATAGAACAGGATGTTTTGGCCCGCTGGCGGTAAATTTGCATGTCTACTACAGGGCTGCTGACTTCGCAGTTGTGACCTCTGAGTTTGGGAAATGGCCACCTTAAAATCAATTTCTGTAATCTTTAAAAACAAAGCTGCTTAATATAAAAACCATATAAGTATTTCCTATTTATGTTAACAGAGTGTTCTACAAACTCTGTTTCTTGAATGAAAAAAACTGCCCTTGAATTTTCTTCTTAAAGGAAACTCTTGAGTGTTGCCCTCTTGATCCAATTTAGATACTACTGTATCATTGTTTTTATACATAAAACAACAGCTGTTTACCAAGCATTGACATAACCAGATCATGTTACTTTGATTGTTGTTATTTATAGACTAGATTGTGCCTTTGTTATGTCAAATTATAAGATTTGACATGTATAAAAATGTCTTCTGTCCTTAAATGAATACATGTTACGTGATTATATCCTGTTATTGTATCACATCATTATTAATTATTTGAAAAGGTTAAAAATAAAAGTGGTTAATAAGTGAAGGTTTTATACTGCTACATTATAAAAATTCAGTTGAAAATAAAATAGTATTTAAAAAGTGTGTATTTTTTATGATGATTCCTGTACTTGGACTGCATGGTACAAAACATTTGTAGTTTGAGACTGTTTTGTTGTCAATTCATTGAATACATAATCAATGAGTAAACAAAAGAAGTATAGTGTGATTGAAAAGTCCTGGAACAAAGTTTTTGACCATTACTGATCAATCAATGACGTTTGTTTTATTATTTTACCTTTTTTACCTTATTTTACCTACACATAAAAGTACTACGTTTGTAAGTGATTATCAGAATTTTATCTTATCATGGCAAAAACACACAAGGAGTCGGTTGTAAGAAATTCTTAAATAGCATTGTGGGTCGACTTTGGTACCAAACTATAGGTCTTAATTAGTAAAAAACAATGTCACAAACTGGACTTCAAAATATTTACTCTATCCTAAAAGGCGGTGTTTGAAAGTCTGCCTTAAGTTATGTCAAACAACAAATTTTCCAATAATGATCAGAAAAGTTGGATTTCTGGGACAATGTATTATTCTTGAAAACTCATTACCCTTTATACCGATTATTAAGTAACAGCTTTTGTCTTCCAATATTAAGGTGATTAACTGATTATAATATCTAATCTGAGGAAAGAGTGCATTCAGACAGAAAGCTTCATTTTCTTCTTGAGATGTTACTCGGTCAACCTTTGTGAAAGCAATTGAAGATTGGAACAGTGTAAAATTGGTCGGTAATGCACGTTTTATTGACACTGGCAAATCGTATCTTGAGATTTGGATGTCTGACTGAAACTGACACAATAACAACGATGAACAATAACCCTGCTTGTGATGAGGGGGTATGGTGACCATTTAAAAACATTTTATTAAGTTGTGCATATGTCTTTTAAATATTTTACACCTGCCACCATATTGAATTTGATTCCCTATAAGATTAATGTTAAATTCAAGTAACAATTACAGCTTTATTCATAAACATACAATTATAACAATTTTTTAAGGGAATAAAACTGTCTAGAGCAGTGGTCTTCAACCCGCGGGCCGCTTGCGGCCCGCCGTGTATATTTTTGTGGCCCGCCGAATGATTTTGTTTCCAAACAAATAGGAAAACATTGCAGCACTGAAGTTAGCCAATTGCTTCGGCCGTAGTAAGGAATTCTTTAAGTGGCAAAGCAGGTTGGCAACCCTGATGCTCAAGGTCACTCATAGCATCGCAACCCACGCCAGTGTCATTGTCTCAGTCTGTTTCACCTATTTCTATTGTCTGCCCGCAAGTGAATGTTAGTTTAAGTTTAGTGAATAATGGCTTCATGTAGTAAGAAACGGAAGATTACCGATGAGTGCCGAGTGTTTCAAGAAAAGTGGACTGATCTATACTTTTTTGTAAATATAAAAAACAAACCAGTTTGTTTGGATTGTAATGAACCTGTCTCCGTAATGAAAGAGTACAATTTAAAGCGGCATTATGACACAAAGCACGCTTCCAAGATGGACGTAGTACAAGGTCAGTTTAGATTGGATAAGGTGCGAGATTTAAGGAAAAAACTTGAGAATCAACAATTTACGTTTACTCGGCAAAACGCTGAAAGTGAATCAAGTGTTAAAGTTAGCTATATCATTTCTGAACAAATTGCTAAGCAATCAAAGCCATTCACAGATGGTGAGTTTGTAAAGCAGTGTATGGAATCGGCAGCTGAAATCCTATGCCCAACACAAAAACATTTGTTTTCAAAGGTTAGTTTATCTGGGGTCACAGTTGCCAGAAGAATTGAGGAGCTATCTCAGGATATTGAAATCTCACTTAAAGACCGTGCTTCAAAGTTTCTTTTTTATTCAGTAGCACTTGATGAAAGCACTGATGTTACAGATACAGCTCAGTTAGCCATTTTTATTAGAGGGATCGATAAAAATTTCTCTATTACCGAGGAAATGGCAGCACTATTTCCAATGAAGGGCACTACTAAAGGCACTGATATTTACAAGGCTTTGACTTCAACTTTAAACCGGTTTGGCCTAAATCTGGATAACTTGAGCGGTGTTGTAACTGATGGGGCCCCAGCAATGACGGGAAAAAATGAAGGTGTTGTAGCTCTGATTAGAAAAGATGCAAGTGAAAATGAAAAGTTCATACAATATCATTGCATTATCCATCAAGAAAATTTGTGTGCAAAAAGTGTTTGTTTCAAAGATGTCATTAAAGATGTGACTAAAATCGTGAATTTTATCAGATCACAAGGACTGAACCACAGGGAATTCCAAACCTTCCTTAGTGAGATGAATGCAGAGTATGGTGATGTAATTTATTACACAGAGATTCGTTGGCTCAGTCGAGGAAAGTTTTTAAAAAGGGTTTTTGATTTGAAAAAAGAAATCTGCATGTTCATGGAGAGTAAAGGGAAGGCAGTTCACTACTTCAAAGATCCCAGTTGGATGGCTGATTTTGGGTACCTAACTGATATTTCAATACATCTCAATGACTTGAATATTAGGCTACAAGGGAAGAATGCTATGATACACAATCTCTTTGATCAAGTTGAGGCGTTTGAGAAGAAACTTAGTTTGTGGAAGAATCAAGTACAACCCAGGGTTTATCAAGTACACATAAGAAAAGTACAGCGAAGCACTCTCCATGTTACAGCAAGATTTTAGCAACAGGTTTTTAGACTTCAAGCAAAATAAAACTATGATGAAGCTTTTTTGTGCTCTTTTCAGTGTTAATGTGGAAGACTATTCCGAAAATATACAAATGGAACTTATTGACTTTCAGTGCAATATGAATTAGGTTACCCCAACAACCTTGTAAGCGATCAGTATAAAACTGAACATATTCCTCCTCAGCTTATCTGATTGTAATGAGGAGATAATGAATTCTAGATTCTAGATATCAATCCATCAATTAGCTAGGGTTCTTTATTAAAAATAGAGTGGATATCATATGGAGGATATGTTTGAAAAAATATCAAGTGTATTGAGAGTGTCAGTAAAGAATCTTTTAGATGAGCCTAGTATGATTTTGTTCAATCCAATTTCTTCTAATGCATAATTTTGTGGGATCAATCAAGTCATGTAAATACAATTCTTTTGGAAAAAAAAGTTGTCAGAGCTATATTTTGTCTCAACACTTTATTTGCAAAACTCTTAGAACGTTGCAAAACGCTGTATATTAATTTTAAGTTATAACAATATTTAACCTTTACATATTTCTTGTAGTTTTTTAATTAGCATAATACGTGTTAGTATATATACCATACAAATAAACGTCACACAAAACAAATTTATTACCATATAAGCACAAAATGCACAAATATATTACAATACAAGTACAAAATGCACAAATATTATGGTGATCGATTTCGAATATAATATTTGCGAATTGCAGATTCTTTGGTGAATCTCTCTGGTCTGAGGAAGGTGAACGTGGTTCACCGAAATCGATCACCATAATATTTGTGCATTTTGTACTTGTATTGTAATAAATTTGTGTTGTGTGACGTTTATTTGTATTGTATATTTCTTGTATATAGGTGTAAAAATGAACACGGAGATCAAAATAAAAATTTGATATTCCACAAAACAGATTTAGTTTAGTTTGTTGAGGGGGAATAGAGCTCTGAAGCTATGCCTAATTGTAGGTTATGTCCACCTTTTGCTCCCCTGATGTCTACTAGAGTAGAATTCTGATTCCGAGCAGTTTAACCAGTTTTAGAATATTTTCACCAGACTAGCTACCAAATTCTCATCTGAAAGTTCCTCCTTGAAAATTCTACTTCTCCTAAGTTAACACGTTCACTACCGTAATGATAACAAAAAAATCATCATTGTAGATCAACCGACTCAAATATGAGCCATGTGGATTTCTACCCTGGACCAGCGTCCCATATGTGAGCCGCACTGGCCGCCGAAATAGACCAGCGGCTCATATTTGGGACGGTGTACTATTGTTACACAAACAGGTTTCGTATTTCCTGGTCTGTGATTAGAGCCTCAATATTTCTTGTAGGTCTACAGGGATGTCTGGCGCACATGTGGGACACTTGGTCTCTAGGTATCTCAATTATTTTTGTCCTTACAATGCAATGTTGGCAAACCTGAATTTTTCGTTTTAGCCGGCAGACTGACTACTGTCCTAGCTGCATCAGACATCCAGTGGCTTTTGTAATGAGTAGAATAGATGTTACTTTATTTGTGGCTAGTGCTGTGATTAACTAAATATTATTGTGTACGAACTATAAACATTATGGAGTCAGATGGCAAACCCAAACGTATGCGTACGTGTACCAATAGTGAAATTGATAGACAATTGAACTATGGTGACAGTGATAGTGATGGTTCTGATACAAGCTCTTTGTTTTCAACTGACGGGGATAGTGAGTATTATCCATCTTCTAACAGTAATGAAGATAGCTTTAATGATGAAACCTTAATTGAAATAGGAGATAGAAATCATATTAGCTACTTAGCTGACTCTGATACTGAAAGCATTATAAATAGTGTTGGCCTAGTTAATCCTGAAGCTTCAGTAATTGTAAATAGATCATGTGATGACCCCAATGTACAGTTTGTTACAAATGAAATTCACAATGACTTTTTAGCACACAATAGTGACTGGGCGAATACACAAAATGTCCCAACAATACATGATTTTATTAGTCAAGAAAAAGTCAACCTAGTAACTAATGATCCTGTTGAAGTGTTTAGTAATATTTTTGACAATGATCTCTTAAACAAAATAGTCATATGGACAAACAAAAAAGCAATAGTTATTCGAGGAAATCCACTTCCTAAATACGCATTACTTAATTTTTGGGAAAATATTAACATTGACGAGCTTAAAACATTTTTAGGTTTGTGTATGCTGATGGGACATGTAAAGTTGCCTTCAATTAAGCACTATTGGGCCAAAGGTGGATTATATGAGTACCCTATATTTAAAAGAACTATGTCTCGAAATCGTTTTGAGTCCATACTAAGATGTATATGTTTTTATGATCCTGATACTGATCTTATGGATGGTAAGACGCATAAGATTCAGAATGTACTCAAACATATTTTAGAAAATTCTATTAAGGTATATAGTCCTGGAAAATCCCTATCCTTAGACGAAGCTATGATCCTCTTCAGAGGAAGGTTGTCATTTAGACAATATATAAAAAGTAAGGCCCATAAATATGGCATCAAACTCTATGAGTTAACCACATCAGATGGATTCATTTTAAATATTATAATATATCAAGGAAAAGGAACATTGATTGACAATTCCAAAGGTCATACTTTTCAAGTTGTTAAGCATCTAATGCAGAACTATATTGACAAAGGTCACATACTTTTTTTGGACAACTTTTACAATAGTGTAGAGCTTAGTGAGTATCTCATGGAACACAAAACTAACATGTGTGGTACTCTACAATCTAACCGGCATGGAAATCCTCAGCCTGTGGTTCAAGCAGCTTTACGAAGAGGAGAGGTTATCAGTCGACAAAAGGGGAATATCACTGTTTTAAAATGGTGTGACAAGAGAAATGTGCTAGCAATTCCAACCACAAACGGTCCTGAGATGGAGTTGGTTACCACAAGAAGAGGACAGGAAGTAACAAAGCCCAGTATGATCGTGCGGTACAATAAAGGTATGAGTGGAATAGATAGGAGTGATCAAATGATCTCCTACTATTCCACTCCCAGAAAATCCCTAAGGTGGTACATGAAGGTGTTCTTTCACCTGCTTGACGTGTCGCTGTGGAATAGTGCCTTTTTATGTTCTAAAATTGGGAAAAAGATGACTTATCTCAACTTCAGAGACATTATAATAAAGAATTTTCTTCAAGATCAGCCTGTTATACGTACTCCTAATGCTCGTACTCACAAAAATCCTACCCATAACCCAGTGAAGAGAGATAAACGTTTAAGGTGCCGTGATCAAGAGAAGAAACGAAAACAAACACTTGCTCCATTTGCAATACTGGATACGATTTACGAGGCTTACACTTTTACACTTGCTCCATTTGCAAAGATGACAAAGATAACCCTTTTGGACTTTGTATGCTCACATGCTTTAACAAATGGCACAGCCAGTAGAGTTACATGTTTAGAGAAACAAGTTCAATAAATTTTAATATTCATTGTAAAATGTTTGTAGTTACATTTGACTTCACCAGAATCCTAAGATAGCCTATTGTAAGAATGTATTTCTACAAGAGCCACAATAAGTTTTCAAAATTGATTGATATGATACAAGATAGCTATATACATGTTTATGTTCCATAAATAATTATTCTTATTTCAATATTTCTGATTTTTGTTATGAAGGCTCATATACACGTTTCTTGGACTATGACATGAATTTGATGCTATAGACCAAAGGGCTCATATATGAGCCATCAAAAATATACCATAAAATCTGGAAAAAATCATGGCTAATGTAAAATATATGCAAATCTAGTAAAATACTCCTATATAATAACGCATTTCTCATTACATTATTATTGGTCTGTAGTGATATCATAGCAACACTATGCTGGTCTACTAATACAAACTTATATTAGTTATGCTGGTCTATCATGATGGACAGACTGGCTCATATATGAGCCGGCTGGTAGTGAACGTGTTAAAGGGCATCACATTCAGTCATTTGGTGTTTAGCAGGCTCGAGAGCCTTCTCACAAATTCGGCAATTGGTGTTTTCCCTGTAGATAGTAGATACTGATTGTTACCAAATGTTTCCTGAACTAGCCATGTATAGTACAGGTATATAAGCAATCACCAGCCTGAAATCATTTTTATTCATAGTAATTACTTATCTTGTTAGTTTAGAGTTGGGTTCCTTACCACCAGAGATTTTATATACGCTTGACTGTCAGACTGCTGCTATTCTTCTTTAGTGATGATTCCTCGCTAAGGTAAGTATATATGTTTTGGCAGTAGTAAATCCAATGCCACATCCTTTTCGGGCCTTATCAATCAAGTCACGGCTTCCTTCTTAACAAAGAGATCAACCTATGAGGCTGCTTTGCCGAACCCACCTCAAGGCTAAGGAACACAGAGTTCGTAAGCACTGGGCGAGAGAACTCAGCTATAGTATGATAAGTAACAGTCAAGGGCCTAATAGGTTTCTGAGAAGAAATTTTTTACAGTTTTTAACCATTTATGTACAAAGTAAGCAAATCAATTATAAGTGGTGGAATTGATCAATATAACATAATCTACTTTACAAACATTTTTTTCTAGGGATAGTAAAACTAATAACCCAAAACAGGTACTTTGCTCATATACTCAGGTGTATGATTTCCTTGAGTCACAACTCTCTCATCGTACCAACTCGGTTTTCCCATGCATTTTCTCATAACTTGGTGCATATTTTAAGGCGAATATGAATAATTATATAAATGTGGATAACCTGTGTAGCCTAGTTACTAGATGAATTTGCTTTGGTGTTCGTACTTACAACTTTTGCTGTTGAATCTTTCTTTGAAAAGATTGTATATTCTTTTGAAATTAAAAATTCTAGTTCTTTCTTACTATCCCGGTTCAGCATGACGTTCTTTTACTGAAACTTGATATGTATCTTGGGGGAGAGCAGTTCAAGTTATCAGGTCTTATTTGAATTATAGACAACAAATTGTTATTTTCAATGGTGAGATGTCCTCGCTTATTTACACAAAACATGGAGTCCTGCAGGGTTCTATATTGGGCCCTTTGTTGTTTGTTGGGTGACAGTCCTCAACTGGCATTCATGGATACATGGATATTGCCTCTCACTGGTTTTCTTGTAACAAGTTCATATTAAATAACAATAAAACCCCACCGATTACTTTCAGTCTTAGTGTGAACTGTAAGTTAACTGTCCTATAAATCATCCTGCAAAGCTTCTAGACATAATTTTAGACACTAAGCTTTTCTGAGTAGTTTATATTGACTCTCTTTACACTAGATTAAGTCACATTCTATACTAGCATAGGAAGCTTGCTTCTGAATTGACAGATAGGCCTACCTATTTAAGGCAGGTGTGGCCTTGTTCAAAAGAAGATTGGTGTTTCTTAGCTTTAACACTGTGAGCCACTCTTTGTAAATAATAAAATATGACTGTCACCAATATCTATTCTTCAGTGTTTATATGAGAGTTGAACGAAAGGAAAGGTATTTATCCTCTGAACAATCACATCCATAACAATGAGACTAGAAGTAATTCAAATAGCTTTGCATCTAGATCTATATTACACCAAAATGTCTTGTTTTTCTATTTAAACGATTCCTTGTAGCCTTTGGTATAAACACTCTTCCTAAATCAAGATTTGGAAAAACTGTTAAAAAATGGCAGGTATAAAATACTGTACCTTATATCATATTTATGATTACTTTGGTGATTCAAATTTGCTTGATACTCTGCATGGCCTTTTTTATTATATATTTTCCTTGGCTTGACTGCAAATGCTTTATTGCTACCTGCAAATTTTGCTTGTTTTATTTATTTTATTTATTATTTGTCTGTTTCACTTTGTTATAGTGAGATTTTGTAAATTGGTGTACATGTTTAATGTACTTATTTAATGTCCTGTATGACTCAACTTATTAAGTGTTTAGTTTTAAATTAATATTAATAATAATCTTTATTCTTTCACTTAATAAAAAAGCATTCAACATACAATATATCAAATAAATGTAACACAAAAATATTTAAAAAGGAGAAAAATAGTTGATAATCAGTTCTTAAAATTTTCAATTCTACATAGACAATTTCTGGTCAAGTAATTTTTCAACGTTTTCTTGAAAGTGTCTTCTTTTAGATTTCTTATATGTGTTGGTAATTTGTTGAAAATTTTGATTGAATTGTTTTCAAAACTATTTATTAATTTACAATATGTAAAATAATGTCTTCTTATTTTGTCTTTTTAAAATGTATTATATTTATTTTAATTTATATATTAAAATTTATATAAAATTATATATTAAAAATGCAACAGGCCATGACTTGACTTCCATCAAATAACTGAAAATTAGTGGGAATCGAACCTGTAATTTTATTGGTTTGATCTTGGTGTTAAATCGTTCATATTGAGATAGATTGCCTTCTATTACAAAAGTACTTCTTTTTTAATAACAAATTGCAGAGTTGTCTACATTGGAACTGTTTCAAAAGCACTCTATGTTTATACGTTGAATAGTGGTAATTTTATTTTTTTTAAGCCTGCTTGTGGCAAGCATGCGCGTCTGTGTGGGCTCGCGCCAAAGGTTTCTGTGCAGTAGCCAATAATATCAAAGCATTCCCCCTTCTCCAGCTGATCCCCTTCGGTTTACAGACCAGTGCCGTCTGCGTATTGTTTCTTTACTTTTAACGTCAAAACAAATTACCCTTTATCTTAAATAGTTATTTTGTTGTGTTTTCAAATATCAATACAAGTGCATAATTAATTGTAATAAAGGTCAGTGCGTGACGCGATAAATCGTTCTTAAAATCTGAAGAACTCCTCTAACCTATTCGTATTGATTTATACAGTTTTAGTTCTTGGGTAGAACATCTAATCTACAACCAAATATTTGTTCTGAGATTGGTAAGTTGAATTAAATTATTTATTTTATTACCAAAATTTTAGAAATTTCTTTCTCTCACAAGGAACATACAAACTGGTTGACTTCTCAATCATATTTACATGTACCAAGGCTATATTTGAGGTATCAGCCTATACATGATTAGGAAGTTTATTATGTTGGATATATTTATTCTGAAACTGTCAAGTTACAGGCCTATTAGATGTAATACCACCAATCTTTGAATCGCTAATTTTGTTATTGCTAATTCGTTATTTGGAACAGCACCTTTGTTGAATGTGCTTAACCCTAGTATCTTAAACTATCTGGTATGTAACAATAACCATAAACTTTCGCCTGACAGACAACTAAACAAAGTCGAATTAAAAAAGATGTATATAACAATTTTTTCTTAATAAAACTATGTCACTGTTATTAAAATCAATGTAACGAACTTTGGATTTAGATATTAAAAGAACAAAATTATAATAATGTAAAGATAGTCCATTTTCTGAACGTCTTTCTGAATTTGAGGCATTTGGGAAAAAATAAATAAATTTATAAAATTATTAAATAAATAATAAACTTAATCATACCGTCTCTGATATTAATGTTATTATTAAAATAAAAAGTAATTTAAATCTATAATTTAAGATATTTAAAAAAATTCTCTAGCCTATATAATTTATCAAGCAACTTAACATTACACTAATAAACATTCGTCTGTGGGACTACTTTTGGAAAAAATGTATTTATAAGTTGATAATAAAAACCGATTATGTAGTAAAAATGTTATTGATGCTTCCAAAATGATAAGATTGAGGATTACGGACGTTATCTTTCGTTATGTGCCATTTTCATACTAAACCTAAAAGTATTTACAGTAATCTAAACCTAATAACAAACAAATGCACAGATAAAAAGGGTTAAAACAATTTAAGTAAATCACAACTTTGCCGTTACTAAAACAAAAATAACATTAACAATACATTTTAACTATATCCAATTAACAATATAGGTCTACATATTGTAGTATTTGTTGAAGAAAAAATATTAGGATAAGATGTATTATCTCATTTAAAAACCAGCCATATACCCAGAATGACGTTTATCAGCCAGACAGTTTAACAAGGTTCTTAGTTTCATAAACAGTCATGATTTTTCAACTTGTACTAAATTATGTATACACAAGACAAACTCTAAATTATGTATGCAAGGAGCAGAATACCACTACAAACCTTAAGTTATTCCTTTGTGTCATTAATGATGATTAACCTAAAGAATATTTAATTTCTTTGTTTTTATTTTTTTTTTATGAGCAAACCCATTTTACAATGTTACAAGTACATTCAGGAAACATTGTTAAGTGCTACTGTACTGTACTATAAAATAGGTACATGACTATAAATGTGTTTCATTCATGGTACAGCAATATCTACGGATGCAAGCAAGATGCAACATGCAAAATATAAAAATATCACATAGAAGCAAACAATCAATAAACAAGGCAAACAATATCATTAACATAAGCAACAATATTAAATAGTTGACAATAACAGATAAAACAACTAATCAGTGACATTCATAATATATGTGCTAGGTATAAATATATGGGAGAACATTAGAAATAATTAACAACAAAACAAAATAAGTAAAATCAACACAACAATATCGGGAAAAAGGCAAAACAAAAAAGAGTAATTTAATAATAAAATAGACTATGAAATAGATAATAATGCATACAATTACTAGTGTTTGCTGATATACTAAGGAAAATACGAAACAACAAATTCTGAAAAATTGGTGTTTTGATAGATAATCACGTCACAAAACAACCAAAATGACAGTGTGGTTCAATTAAAAATATTATCTAGTTTGACTTATACTATAAATTATGATACAGGTACATTTTTATTTGAGAAGAACTATTTTAAAAAGATTATAAACATTTACTGCTAAACTAATAATTCTTGTCTTCTTTCTGTGTAACTTGTATAGGCCTATAGAATTAAATTAAAGTTTAATGAATTGGAAAAGTCATATTTTGTTCAATAACATAGATAGTACAAGTAAGCAGATCTACAATATTTAAAACAATGATAACAGTTTTCAAATCGATTCCTTCACTTGTAATTTTAACTTTACTTACTGTACCTCCGTGACCACTGAAACCCAAGGTAGTATTTGGCTTCACCACAATCTACCTCCTTTTTTATGATATTCTTCATTGATCCTTAAATTATTCATGTAAATGTCCACTTGATCCTTCCACCTCATCTTAGGGCATCCAGGAGGTCTTCTGCCTTAAGGGTTTTCTTTCCCTTAATAAGAACATCAGCACTTGCTTGATAAGAACATCATCATTTCTTCTTATTAAATGTCCAGTCCATTGCAAATGTCAGCACTTTCCTTTGACTACAGTGTCTGGTTCTGTGAAAAGCTCTCTATTTTTTTACCATGCCCTACCCTCCATGCTCCATCTTCTCTTGTGGGTCCAAAAACTTTTCCGAGTACCTTATTTTCTAAAGTGATGAGTTTTTCTCTGTATTTTTGATGAGAATCCATGCCTCAGCTCTGTTTATAATGACTGGTCTAATTATGGTTTTGTAAATTTCAATTTTTGTATGGTTAGACAGAAGCTTTGACGACATAAGTTTATTTAGAGCAAACAAGCATCTATTAATTGGGTTTATTCTACTTTGAATTTCGGTATTTTTAGTGTTGTTAGCACTGATAATGGTACCAAGGTACTTGAAGTCGTTGCCTCTTTCAAAAATATGTTCTTCTATTACAAAATTTTTGGAAGTTTTAGAATTTCGGTTAAAGTACTATTTAATTTTGGTTCTTTTAATTTTTACTAATCCATGGAAAAATCAAATTTATTTCAAAAGAAACAAGCAGGATTGATTGCGTATGCTAAGTTAAAGTTTTTTATAATTGACCAAAATAATATAGAATTTATAGTTTGTCTTTTAGTAGTACTTGATTTTTTTAAAAAAAAGGTTGTATATTTAAAATTTCAAAATTTATATTTGTTCGTGAATACAATATTTGCTTAAATTTAAGTAGGCCTACGGCCTATTTAACATTCAATTGTGTCAGTGATATTTAAGAGCTGATATTGATTTAATGCAAAGGTTAGTGAAATGTCATATGCTTGAAGAGCTGCCAGATTGATTTGGTCATGGACGGTAAGTTGTGTACCATTGTGCTTGAATCCTTTGTAACACCACAGAATGTAAGATCATGTGGTGTTACCACAGAGTAGGTTGATTACATAGTCTGTGATAACATAATTGATTACGTTAGTAAAAGTCATGGTGTGTCTGAATTCACACCCCATTAACCTGCTACATCCAATCCTCTGTCTAACCGGTTCTATTTTGGCCCACAATAATGTCTGAATTCACACTGCTGGCTTTTGTTTCAATACTTTTGACCCCAATTGTCAAACTTCTTTTGAAATAGTTTACTTCGCCAACTAAGTTGCAACTCCCCTTCCTATACATGGTTCAGGAAACAATTAAACATATTTTTTGGGTGTCCCTTCTATTCCAGTTTCAAGAAACCAACCAAGAGGCCTCTGTACAAAATTCACCATTCTAATTAATAACCTTTGGAACATAATACGATCATTAACACAAGATAAGTAGGCTAAGTTAGTATCCTTGCAGAGTTTTATTTAATTCATTGTTATTTTAAACTGTAACAGCACTTTAGTTTGAATAAAAAATTCAAAACTAGTTTTTCTTGACATAAGTACTTCTTCTGTGTCAACTTGAATAAAGATATTTTTTATTTCAATTATTTTTTTCTATTCTTTAAGTATTGTCTTGAGGTATTCTATTGAAATATATAGGCTATTATTATTATTATTTTTAATATGTGCAGATGAGTACACTAACTACATAGGTATTAAATGAGATAATTGTAATTTAATTATCAATATCATACGAAATTCATCGCAGCTCCCTGATTACATTCTTAAGGTTCTTGAAATAGAAAAAGAAAAAAAAATGAGGAGAAGGCCTTGTTTCAACTTAATTAAAACTACTAGGTCTATTAGGACAGGACTGAACACTAAAGAACGTTAGTCCGCAAACATTAATGATATCCTCACAATTGTCTAAGAATTAGCTGACCAGGAGAGGAGTTCAACGCAAGCCCCAAGTTGTGGTAGATAGGTGCGTATGTGCAATCAAACCCAAAAACTAAATATTCCTGTTAGGCTAGGCAGTGTGAGTTCGGACAATTTTGCCCACTAAAATCAAACTGGTTTGACAGAAGGAAGGTTGCCACTTGTCACGATTCAAGACCCTTTTGTCCTGTGTCCTGATGGGGCCCTGTTCGGGACGCACACTGTCCTGATATTTGGATTTCTGAAGTAAATGTATGTTTTATCAGACAACATAAAGGAAACTTTTTACGCATGCTTAACTTTTTACGCACACAATTTTATGTATTTTTACTCATAATAAATAGTGTCTCATTTAAAATTTATGGTTAATCGCTATGTTTTGAATTGATTATCAATCAGAACCGCTTGCCTAGATTTGGCCGATTTGCCCTATTTTTCGGAGGGGGGAAGGGGAGGAAGATTTGTCAAGCTCAAACACTGATGGTCTTGTCTCGTTTTTGTCTTCTCTGGGTTGAGAACTGGGTTGTGAGAAACTGGGTTGAGGTGTGGGTGTGGCTTATATGCTACCCCTGTAAGGTGTGAGAATAAATTAGTTGTAGCAAATGGGCTCCTAAATTTTTGAGCAAAAAATAAAAATACATAAAAATTAGTAAAAGTGTCGGTTATTTAAAGTATCTTGGTGAAATTATTCACAAAGTGAGTCATGATAATGTTGCTAAAAATCTTATTGTCAGAAGATTACAACAGTCTTAAGGCTATTACAAAACATTTATAAAACCGAATTACTCTCTTAATATGCAAAACTTAGACACAATAACAGAGTAATTAAAGCCTCTGTGGGACAGATACTCGTATTTTAGTTGACTTTAGTCAAAAGAAAGGTTGGCGTAAAGAAAGTAGAAATTAAGATAATCAGAAAAAATTTGTTTCAATAAACACTGACTCTCAAACTTGGAGACTTACTAGTAATATGGAAACATAAAGGTACACTGACATGCATTCTGTTGTGAGAAAATGGAAACTAATGTTCTATGGGCTTATCAAAAGACTGGAACTAACTATGTTATGAAAGCAAATTTTAAATTTTATTAAAATCGAAGTAGAGCCCAAACAGAACAATTAAAAGGATAGAAGCAATAAAAGGAGACCTATATAAATCAGTTACAACACAAATGGAAATTTTAAATACGAACATAACCAGGCAAAATATTTTTCATTGAAAAGTTGGTCAGACTCAGAAGACGGCGGAAATAAAGAACAGGACAACATTTATGTAGTGAAAGAAAGAGAGCTTATCCCAAAAGAATAAAACCAGTTTGGGTACTGGAAAACCAATTCAACAAAGCAGCTTTTTGTGTTCCGTTTTGTGGGTTGATTTAAATTAATTAATGATTTTATGTTTTTATAAGGGTTCAATGGAGTGTACATTTTGTACATTGTTTAAATATTATGCCCAGACTAATTAAGAATCAGCTTCTATAAAATGTATTGTGAATAATTGTTAAAAATACTCACTTCTCGTTGATTTTGTTAGGGAAGCTAAGTTTAAAGCTTCAGAGATATTAAATGTATGATTTTGTTACAGAATAAAAATTTTTAGACCTATATCAGTAAAATTATATTTATTTATCACTAAACTTTATTGTAACAAAACAATACAAAATAGAATGTAATTTTTTTGCAAATTTGTAAATTATTAAATTAAATATTGTTCAGTTTATTTCCCTAATAGCATTTTTTACATAGCATTCAAATAAAAAAAATATGAATGTGATTTTACATTAATCTCAAATTGTTAAAAATTACATTAATAGCTTACATGGATCAGTTCTTTGAATTTTATGAAAACAAGAAAAAGTTTTGTTTTTTATTTTATATATTTATTTTTTAATGTTTCCATGACTGTGAAGTTATGAAAATTTTCAATTGTTTGAGTAATTACAGTTAATATGCACAACATTCTCGTATAGTTGGCAATAGCTGTATTCAAATAAGTAGCAACTACCCCTCAGAAATTTGTTTGGGAATTTGTTATTAATCCTCCAGGTGATAAAAATCCATGTGTCAATCTTTTTTGGTCACTCAAACAATACAATATGATACCCGTCTACCTTTTTTGGCCACATGAACAATAAAATACAATGTGTCAACCTTTTTTGGCCACTCAAACAATAAAATACGATGTGTCAACCTTTTTTTAGCTACTGAACAATAAAATACAATGTGTCAATCTTTTTTGGGCCACTCAAACAATAAAATATGATGTGTCAGTATTTTTTTGCAGAATTAACTTGAAACAGTCGTAATGTGGTTTCAGAATATAGTAGCAATTTTAAAGGTTTTTTTATACGAATCAACAAGATACATAGTTTACTTCATGCCTCACTTTAATCCATCCTTTCAGAAACAAACAAAATTAACAGCTGACAACCATTTCTGTTGTAATTGCCTAGACTGGTTTGGTGTTGCCATTAGTTGGTAGCAGCATTTATAAAGTTATTGTGTATTTATTTTGTCAGTTTGTTTAGACATCATAATAAAAAATTGGGTGTGCGTCGGACCACATGGTGGAAGTTATACTTCTTTGGCCATTCTCATACACCCACTCACGCACACAAACAGACAGGATATATAAATGAAATATAAGACATTTTTCAATATTATTCAATATATTTATCTTCAATATATTATACGTGACTTCATTATTATATTATACACCTATATTATCATTATCAGTAATTTCTTCGATTAAATTTCTTCGATTAACAATCGATTAATCGATAGTTCTTAAAAATTTGTTCTTACTTTTCAGCGTGACGCGGTTTCTCGACCAACATCCCATCCCAAAGTGTCTAACGGGCGCAAAGAAGTATAACTTCAATAACGTGCAAAGAATTCGTAATTAATACGGAGGGAAACATTAGAAAACCGAATCGTGTTAGTGAAAGAAGTGATATTGAATATGCATTACACCTTCTATATGACTAAATAAAAAAGTATACAGTTAGATTTAGTGTTACAGTTTTTTTTTCAATTCTTAAAACTTTTTATACATTATATTCATTCAAATGAAATTCTATTATTTGCATATTTTGGAATTGTATCTGGGTTTACTATAACTTTTGTGACAAATTTTGAAAACATTTTTTGAAGGCTTAAAATTATCTTTAGTGAATTAAGGAAATGTTTAATTATTAAGACTAGGGGACACACCTGCATACTTCACATGCCAACCCCGTCACTCGCTGCGCTCGTGATACCTCAGGCTTCGGCCTCGGCATGTTACTTTTGCCTTAAAATATTAGTAATTAAACTGTATTAAGTAAAATCATATTATTTAAATTCATTTACAGTAGCTCACTCACTACACTTGATTTATAGTATAATAATTATAAATAACTAAGCTTATTTCAAATGTTTTCATTTTATTTAACGGCTGATGATAACATACACACAGACAGACATGTATTTGCTCTTTTATAATTTACTTGATATTTTACTGTGCTGCTCTTTATGTTTAACTTAACAAATTATTTGGATCATTTAACTTTTTTTTTTATCCCGCCAGCTGGTCAATTAAAATTAATCTCCATAAGAATAGCATTGCAACTGTGACACCGTGTAGGTCAAAAACCTATGGGAATTTCAAAAATCTAGCTCTGTTACGACTCAGAAATCAAAATTATCTTTTAAATAAAAAAAATTTCATCAACATCAGTCAAGTAATAAGTTCAGAAAGGGATTGAATTATTTACCCGATTGTTTTAATATATAGGATAGTATTTTTTGCTAGTATATTTTTATTTTGCATTCTTTTCTGATTTCAGGGATATATAACATGTTATGTCTCTGTAATATTAACTATTTTTTTATGAAGTACACAATGTTCTAAAATCGTTTATCACAATTGGAGGGTTAAAGCCAAAAATAGCATGTTAGGTCATTGTTTTGTCAAAATAATGGTTGAAGTAGTAGATTTATTTTTTATTAAAGAAGCAACATTTGAATTAAGAAGCAACTTAAGTGGGCTTACTCAAGTTTTTATGTAAAGCTTGAAATCAACAGTTTTCTGAGGTCAAATAAATTTGCTTTAAAATCTGTAGTGCTGTATAGAGTGCATTGGCTGGTAGGCCTGGGTGTGCCAGCCTCTCTGGGCTATTTTGGCTGCCTGGCCCAGGAAATAGGGCAGTTGGCAAGCCTGCTATGGTTAGGTCTTTAGTTCCCTTGTAAGCCTAATTGCTCATTATTATAATAAACCGCTCAGATATGGTTGTGCCCACACTCTTACATGTCAGACTAGTGTTGTGTAGGAGCCCGTCTCCTCAAGCACTATCTTGATGGCTATCAATGTAGATCTATTGTGGACCCATGTAACTTGTGTGTCAAATTTGTCAACCATATCTATGTGGCAGCACAGCTGTTACTATCTTAATAATCCATTATTAATTAATTTGTTGTTTGAAAGTTATTTATTATCATTGGATTGTTCATTATATGTAGATAATATATGGAGATTTCCAATTCTTTGAATGTTTCTTAAACACTCAACGCATTGGAAATCTCCAAATATTATCTACATATAATTAATTAATCCATTTTTAATATCAAATAACTTGAATATCAATATTATGAAAGAAAATATGTTTAATAAACTACCACAAGTACAAAAATAATAAATTCTTTATCGCAGCATCTTTAACAAACGCAGCAAACACTCAACTTGTACAGTACGTGATAAGAAATAAAATAAATTTCAAAATAAATGTAGTACTTATTTTAACATTTATTCTATAGTATTCAACTAACTCAAGTTGGGACATTTAAATTTTGTAAATTACTGTAAAAACTCCCTCAACAACTGAAGAAGTCAGAATTATTAAAATGTGACTGATACTTGAAAACAGTTTCTTTAGAATTGCAATTAAAAACAAGATTACTTAAAACAAAATATACTTAAAAAGCAGAAAAATATGCTAATTCTGAAAACTGATATAATTACATCAATAACAATAAAGTTGAGAACTACTCATTGTGAATATGACAAAAAAGAAAAGAAATTCAGTTTAAGAGGTTAATCATATGAGCTCCAAACAAATGGTTAATCGTAGGAGCCTCAAACAAACAGCATGTACCATTAAAAAGATTTATAGGAATTCTTGAGAATTGGCTTAAGAATAGAACCTCTGTAAAAACGTTTTTAGTCTATGATACTACTAGTAAATTTCAAAAAGCATTGTACTCATGTTTGACTCTCAGGTATAAATCTAATATTAATTCATTTTATAAAAATTATACACCCAATGTTTAGCTATTTTAATTCTGCTTCTCATCATTTAAATTAAAAATTTCTATTTTTGTCATAAATAGTTTTACTGTGATACAAAGAAGAAAAAAAACACCAAACATTAATACTTTTGAAACAAAGTTCCACTTAAACATTTATACAGCAAAAATTATTAAGCTTACAATGTTTAAATTTCGACTAGGTTTCAAGAAAATAGTGTTTTTATACCATGCTTAATTCCTAAGTTTTTACTTTGATAAAATCGTAATTATTATTGTAAACCCTTGCGATCTCAGAATCGGCTAATTGCACAACCTGGCTTATAAATAGCGGATTAAAACATAAGATAATAATGTACTGTTTGGGCACAGAACATCTAATACAATATTACCATAATAATATCATGTCATTTTACTGTATATCACTTGATAGGTCAACATGCATCGATGTGTCATGTGCTGTGGTATGTGCTGCAGCCAACCTTGCTTGGCACCTTAAAATTTTAAATTACGGTAGTGTAAAACCTATTTATTTATTAATTGTTTTTTGCAAATCATTTATTTACAATCCTATCCAATAACAATTCTTGTTTTACTGATGTTAAATTGTTATTGTTCATATTTTTAGCTGAATTTATATTTTTTTGAGAATATGAAGTGCTTGCTTGGATTTATACCAACCAATGTGTTGTTCTTTTTTCGGTTAATCTGGCCTACTAGGAAAATTTTTGTTGCACAATAAGTCTAGTTACTTGTTGTCAAAATAACTTTGTTGATTCCATATTTTATGTTTAGAGAAAAATAACTTCCGATTCATATTTTTGAGTGTCATAACTACAGACCATATTTACGTGAATGGACTTGGCTGTATACACCTTTTAGAAATATATACTGTACCTACACCTTTTTAACTAAATAATACATTGTTTACCTTAGATATAACAAAGCATTTAACTGTATTTGTTCGTCTTAAAAGTTGCTATTTTAGCCAGTCAAAAAAGTGCTATAAATAGGTACAATTCCACAAATTATCTTATTTGCAAATTTTGCTTCTTAGATAATCTGTTCTTATGTTAAGAACCAGTTGGTGCTGTCTTGAGAGATTACTGTAGTATGGCATCCAGGTTATACATTTGTAGCTAAACAATAGTTATGGGCTGTTTCGTGCTGTCTTGAGAGATTACTGTAGTATGGCATCCAGGTTATACATTTGTAGCTAAACAATAGTTATGAGCTGTTTCATGCTGTCTTGAGAGATTACTGTAGTTTGGCATCCAGGTTATACATTTGTAGCTAAACAATAGTTATGAGCTGTTTCGTGCTGTCTTGAGAGATTACTGTAGTATGGCATCCAGGTTATACATTTGTAGCTAAACAATAGTTATGGGCTGTTTCGTGCTGTCTTGAGAGATTACTGTAGTATGGCATCCAGGTTATACATTTGTAGCTAAACAATAGTTATGAGCTGTTTCGTGCTGTCTTGAGAGATTACTGTAGTATGGCATCCAGGTTATACATTTGTAGCTAAACAATAGTTATGAGCTGTTTCATGCTGTCTTGAGAGATTACTGTAGTTCGACATATAGGTTGTACATTTGTAGACAAACAATAGTTATGAGCTGTTTCATGCTGTCTTGAGAGATTACTGTAGTGTGACATATAGGTTGTACATTTGTAGATAAACAATAGTTATGAGCTGTTTCATGCTGTCTTGAGAGATTACTGTAGTCTGACATATAGGTTGTACATTTGTAGATAAACAATAGTTATGAGCTGTTTCATGCTGTCTTGAGAGATTACTGTAGTGTGACATATAGGTTGTACATTTGTAGATAAACAATAGTTATGAGCTGTTTCATGCTGTCTTGAGAGATTACTGTAGTGTGACATATAGGTTGTACATTTGTAGATAAACAATAGTTATGAGCTGTTTCATGCTGTCTTGAGAGATTACTGTAGTGTGACATATAGGTTGTACATTTGTAGATAAACAATAGTTATGAGCTGTTTCATGCAGTCTTGAGAGATTACTGTAGTGTGACATATAGGTTGTACATTTGTAGATAAACAATAGTTATGAGCTGTTTCATGCTGTCTTGAGAGATTACTGTAGTGTGACATATAGGTTGTACATTTGCAGATAAACAATAGTTATGAGCTGTTTCATGCAGTCTTGAGAGATTACTGTAGTGTGACATATAGGTTGTACATTTGTAGATAAACAATAGTTATGAGCTGTTTCATGCTGTCTTGAGAGATTACTGTAGTGTGACATATAGGTTGTACATTTGTAGATAAACAATAGTTATGAGCTGTTTCATGCTGTCTTGAGAGATTACTGTAGTGTGACATATAGGTTGTACATTTGTAGATAAACAATAGTTATGAGCTGTTTCATGCTGTCTTGAGAGATTACTGTAGTGTGACATATAGGTTGTACATTTGTAGATAAACAATAGTTATGAGCTGTTTCATGCTGTCTTGAGAGATTACTGTAGTGTGACATATAGGTTGTACATTTGTAGATAAACAATAGTTATGAGCTGTTTCATGCTGTCTTGAGAGATTACTGTAGTGTGACATATAGGTTGTACATTTGTAGATAAACAATAGTTATGAGCTGTTTCATGCAGTCTTGAGAGATTACTGTAGTTTGACATATAGGTTGTACATTTGTAGATAAACAATAGTTATGAGCTGTTTCATGCAGTTTTGAGAGATTACTGTAGTTTGACATATAGGTTGTACATTTGTAGATAAACAATAGTTATGAGCTGTTTCATGCAGTCTTGAGAGATTACTGTAGTTTGACATATAGGTTGTACATTTGTAGATAAACAATAGTTATGAGCTGTTTCATGCAGTCTTGAGAGATTACTGTAGTTTGACATATAGGTTGTACATTTGTAGATAAACAATAGTTATGAGCTGTTTCATGCAGTCTTGAGAGATTACTGTAGTATGACATCTAGGTTGTACATTTGTAGATAAACAATAGTTATGAGCTGTTTCATGCTGTCTTGAGAGATTACTGTAGTTTGACATATAGGTTGTACATTTGTAGCTAAACAATAGTTATGAGCTGTTTAATGCTGTCTTGAGAGATTACTGTAGTGTGACATATAGGTTGTACATTTGTAGCTAAACAATAGTTATGAGCTGTTTAATGCTGTCTTGAGAGATTACTGTAGTGTGACATATAGGTTGTACATTTGTAGCTAAACAATAGTTATGAGCTGTTTCATGCTGTCTTGAGAGATTACTGTAGTGTGACATATAGGTTGTACATTTGTAGCTAAACAATAGTTATGAGCTGTTTCATGCTGTCTTGAGAGATTACTGTAGTATGACATCTAGGTTGTACATTTGTAGCTAAACAATAGTTATGAGCTGTTTCATGCTGTCTTGAGAGATTACTGTAGTGTGATATGTAGGATGTATCTTTGTAGTCAAACAATAGTTACGAGTTGTTTCATGCTGTCTTGAGAGATTACTGTAGTGTAACATATAGGATGTACCCTTGTAAATCAAAAATACGATCCGTTTCATGCTGTCTTAAGATAATAATTTAGTGTGACATCTAGAATGTGCTTTTGTAATGACAACATACAATAGTCACGAGTCGTTTCATGCTGTCTTGAGAGATTATAATGTGTTTTTATTCCCTTTTTCTCAGCTCACTGTACGTCTCCCCTGTTATTACTAGTTTGGACTGCTCGGAGGAGGTGTTAAGCCTTGGAACTAACTACCGTCAGACACGCTACAACCTACTCACGCACCGCTAGAGTTTCAGTATTTAATTTACAACTGTCTACATCATGACTGATACACACCGCTGGCGTAATCTAACTTTCTTTTCTTTTAAACACTGAGTTTTGGTTAGATTTCATTTCTCTATCGGAATGATTAAGTAGTAGAAGAATAATTCTTGAAGTAAAGTACGTGTGAAAAATGCCCAAAATCTTTTTGTACTTCTATCCTTTAGAGTGGGAGTGGAGTGGAAGGCAACTGTTTAACGTTTGGTATGTGGTCGACACATACATTAGCACAGACTGAGTCGTAACGTATTTAATTACCTATACGCACCCGTGAACTGCGAGGGAGTCAATGCGTTCTGGGTACTCACTGAAGTCTAAATGTAATTGAAACATGGACTATGTACAAATGTTTTCATCACATTTTTGAACATAACAAAACATATATTGTGATTATTTTCAAATTTTACAGTTTTTGGATGATCGGTCATCTTTAAGACTAGCTTCGCTCGTTGGGCTTTACACCCCCCAAACTCCCTTGTATAAGCTTGACCTTCGCCCTCGCGAGTGAGGCGTTGAGCCAAAGTACAATGGTTTTACCTACATACACCTGCAGGTTGGGTTATGGGCTCACCATCCCCAAAAAGGTGTTAAATTAAACTAATCCACCTAATTACGGTATCAAATTTAAAATTATTTCTCTTTGACTCCTAATATACTAGCAGGTCTTTTTGGAAAGGACAGCATTGGCGAGGCCGCACGTCGAGATCTACAAATGAGTTTATAGGTAGAGTTCCCTGGCGAGGCCCCAGGCTGAGATCTATAAATGGGACTACAGGTAAAGTTCCCTGGCGAATCCGTAGGCAGAGCTTCCCCATGAGGCCGAAGGCCGAGTTCCTTTTGTCGAGCTAAAGTAATCCACTCAAAGGTCATAGACCGAAGCTTTTCGGTGAGGCCATGGGCTGAAAATTTTCACAATTAATTATAAAACAACACTAAAGTGATTTTGGGTCTTGGACCCCAACGAACGTTGCTGCTTTTTAGCTTGCAGATAAAGATTTCAAAGACATTTGTTGTACGACATTTTCATCCAGACACTATGTTGTGGGATTTTATTTGCCGCTGTTTACTGTAATATAGAGAAGGGAGTCAGAAGTTTCATACCACCCCTCCTCTCCCTCCTGGAAGCAATTTACAACAGTAGGCAATTAGCTAATCGAAATTAAGTTGCCAACGAGTTCCAGTATGTTCGTCAAACTTGTCGTCTGCCCTCTGCAGAATGAACAAACTCATCGTCACGAAGACCTCTCTCGTAATGGATATAGCTTATCAAATAATGTTTCCATTATGTCCAGTGGTGAATATGAAGCTAGAATTTCTTCTCGTAGAATTTCTTTGGTCTTAAAAACTCGTGAGATTAACGTTTGTGTTACAATCTGCGATTAGTTAGTTTCGGTCTCTCGTCCGAGCCCCAGCCCCAGCTGGAGGTTGGCTGCTACTGTTGTCTATTGTGTGTCATTTGGAAGTCGCAGAATCACAAGGCAGGCCTACACATTACCACACAAGGTGCCGGGAGTGCCCTCTTCAGCATTAACACATTCCAGCCCAGCCCCACGCTGACTTCACAGCACTACACGTCAGCACATTCGAAAACCCAGTACTGTATTTACATATAAAATAACCGTTGTGAGACATTGAATAAAATCCACTTTTTTACTTGTTGAATAAAATTACATAGCACTCTATTTGTGAATAATTTGAATATGACATTCAAAGCTAACTTCCCTCCAAATTTCATCAAAATCTCTTAAATGGTTCCGAACATTTCATAATGAGTGTACATCCTTCTTGATGTTTTGTCAAGAATCAAAAGATACCTTCAATTTGATACCCCATGATACTTAATAAACAACCTTCGACATGACGTACGAGAATAATTACACTCGTAAATTATGAACGGGAAATTTCAATTATCACAATAAACGGGAGAAAATATTATCACAATGAAGTACTACAATTAGTATTGCAATAACATAAAAAGAAAAAAAAAAAAAAACTAGCTACAGGCCTCGTTGGTAAAATGATTAAGTTGGTGGAGAGGTCATAATCAAGACGAATTCCGTCGAACTTCCAACTGGATTTAGGCATACCCTACTGCTACAACCACATGGTTTTTAGTGACGATAATCAGTTTTAGGTCTGGTTTAGTTAATGATATCTTTATATTGCAACGTTTTATCAAAACTACAGTAATTGCAATTCGTAACAGGCGTCAGGATAAAAAGTTCGCTTATCTACTTGGTAGATCGTTCCTGCCTCCCTGATACTTCCTCTCATCCACACTGACATCGATGGCATCAGTCCACACTATATACACACTCGTCACGCCTTGACATTGTCCATTCGACACACATTTGTTGAGACTACAATAAGACATGTGTATAGTATTTACACTTTATAAGAATTATTTCGTAGCAATATTTTTGTAGTAAATCATTTTCCATTTCCACCTACAAGTAGGCCTACAATGAAATAAATACACAGCATTTAAAGCCTGAAAACTGGATGTTAAAGTTATTTAGGGTAGAATTATAATCAGGCTTAATACTAGTCTGTTGTTTGTGGTTGTAGATTCTACTTCTCGTTTAGTAATGAAGTTCGATAGATGTGGGGAGGTGACAAGTGTATCAGCGCGTGAACAAGTGACGAAAGACTGCTGTTGAACTGTGTCTTGTTGAGTATACTTTATGAGAACGGTTCCATGATTCATTTCCTTGTCAATGCACCATTCAAAGTGTCGTATAGGAAGATATTTTGCAATGGTAATTGGGCAGAGAAAATTATACAGCATTGACAAGTAAGTTACTTTTGTAGTCTAAATCCAAAATTGAAGCCAGGAGAGTCAATTTTATTTACGTAGGACATTTTATCCTGCGAGTCTTTGTTATTTTGTAAAATTTCCGTCGGTCTCACATCAATAAAGCTCCGACATTTAGAGAGGCTGGAATGGTCTCTATTTAATGGCCAGTTAACTGTCACAAGGTCGCTGGCTGAAGGCTTTAACTTTCAGGACTCACGTTTGCTAAGACGTTTTATTTCTAATTTCTTTCGCAGCTGAGAACTTAGTTTCATATAATTAATTCAAAATAGTACATAGTATAAAAAATTTTAAAAACAAGATCAGTCTATTCACCCCTTATTCATTGCCGATGAGACTTTTACAACAATATGTATTGTCTGTGAGTCGCTCACAAATCATTCATAACCGATGTGACGTTTACAACAGTGTGTATTGTCTGTGAGTTGCTCTCACACCTTATTCATTGCCGATGAGACTTTTACAACAATATGTATTGTCTGTGAGTCGCTCACAAATCATTCATAACCGATGTGACGTTTACAACAGTGTGTATTGTCTGTGAGTTGCTCTCACACCTTATTCATTGTCGATTAGACTTTTACAACAATGTGTATTGTCTGTGAGTCGCTCACAAATCATTCATAACCGATGTGACGTTTACAACAGTGTGTATTGTCTGTGAGTTGCTCTCACACCTTATTCATTGCCGATGAGACTTTTACAACAATATGTATTGTCTGTGAGTCGCTCACAAATCATTAATTACCGATGTGACGTTTACAACAGTGTGTATTGTCTGTGAGTCGCTCTCACACCTTATTCATTGTCGATTTTCGTTTACAACAATGTGTATTGTCTGTGAGTCGCTCTCACACCTTATTCATTGTCGATTTTCGTTTACAACAATGTGTATTGTCTGTGAGTCGTTCTCACACCTTATTCATTGTTGATTTTCGTTTACAACAATGTGTATTGTCTGTGAGTCGCTCTCACACCTTATTCATTGTCGATTTTCGTTTACAACAATGTGTATTGTCTGTGAGTCGCTCACAAATCATTCATTACCGATGTGACATTTACAACAATGTGTATTATCTGTGAGTTGCTCTCATACCTTATTAATTGACGAAGATACGTCTACAAGAACAATCTGTGCTATCGCATATAGGCTATGATAGGTCTCTCTAGAATATGTATAACTGCTGTGTAACGTTTTACAAACATGTATCTCGGTCTTAAAATGACGTCTGGCTACTTGTAGTAGAAGTAAGAAGTTTTCGTTGCTAGTTTAGAGTTGAAATAATAATTATTTAACAAAGTTGATGTTGTTCCTACAAGAATTAGATTGCAAAGGGATTTCAAGTCTTTTTAATAAGGCGTGAATTTTTCAGATTCCGAATCGACACTAGACAATATGAACACAACCGGACAATTATAAATGTTTCCTTTAGTGTAGGATGATTGTGGTCGACCTGTGTAGTCACGTTACTTATTGAGTTCTTCTAATCCTAGAAAAAAGTAATTTGTTAATTAATAGAATATCAGCCCATGATAGTGGAGGCACCTACGGTTTGGATACGCTACAATCCTTGGCTAAAAAGCCTTTGTGGGGATTTGCGTTACACTCTAGGTTTGTGTTGATGATAATTTTCTTACTCACCTAAACCTGTTCGATTTCCAATAAACGAAAAGTTAGTGACTCAAGCAAATATTTTCTTGTTTCAGTCGTAAAAAAATAAATAAATAACAATACATTATAGAATAGAAATTGTATTTATTTGTCCTCTATTTCATCTTTGTTAAATTTTTTCACTTCTTTACTAGTAATATTTATCATATTGTAAAATTCTTCTGTTGAATTGAAAGCAGCAACAGCCAAGTGTTTTCTTGAATTTGACTTGGAATATATTAACGTTATGTTTATTTATAATTTAATGTTACATAATATATTATAACATTCTTTTGAAACGTAATATCAAACTCGTTTATTAAACTAAGTGTTTTGAATTATAATTACTTGTTGTGTTTATAATAAAAATGATAATATTATGTGTAACTATAAGATATTTTAAATCAATACTGTATTCTAACCTCATGTAAACTCCAGTATGATTTCAACTAATGCTTATCGATTAACTATTTCAATTGAGTTTGCGTAGGCCTACGTTCCAATTCCATAAGTCCTGTTAAAATATTTATAAAAACTACAATAACGAATGCAACCTATCTTTTTGATTTACAACTGACGTTTGGCCGTAAATATACGTTTGGAAAGATGGAACATTCCAGCCTGTCTTTGCATGAATGAAAACGTAGTAACTGTAACCTCGAGGCCAATAAGCCGCAGGTGTGTGGGACATTTAGCGGTCACACAGTGTGTGGTTGGCAGCCCTCCATGTGACATTATACTGATCAGCTGCTGGTCACCTCACACCTGATCCCCCGTCCTTGACCGATTGGCGCAACGCGCGAATTGTGTATTACATCATTTACTTAGTTTACAGAAATAGTACATTGAAGTAACTGAATAAATGATCATGAAGTAACTAGTACCAATCTTATTGGTTCAGCCTACTTAGGTTAATCGAGTGTGTTTAAATAAAGTATATTATTAGAAGTGGGGGTCTTCTTTGAGATATAACAACTCGGTAAGATAACAGTCTCAGGAACAGAAACAGTATTGTACAGTTAAGAGCCAGCAATCCTAAAAACTCTCCATAAACCAGGATCTACGTACCTACCACATGTATTGTTTATCAAGTGGTCCAAATGTGTGCTAGTTCAATCAGAGAGCGTGTTGTTGTTGTGTCCCAGGCCTTATTACTTCTGTTATTCATAGCCTACGTTGCCTCGCCGGTGTTTCCTCGCTACACTTCCCCGTTGTTTTTGTTGTGGCTCCTGGATCTACATACCTACTACATGTGTTGTTTATCAAGTAGCCCACAAGTGTGCAAGTTCAATCAGAGAGCGTGTTGTTGTGTCCCAGGCCTTATTACTTCTGTTATTCATAGCCTACGTTGCCTCGCCGGTGTTTCCTCGCTACACTCGCTCGTTGTTTTTGTTGTGGCTCCTGGATCTACATACCTACTACATGTGTTGTTTATCAAGTAGCCCACAAGTGTGCAAGTTCAATCAGAGAGCGTGTTGTGTCCCAGGCCTTATTACTTCTATTATTCATAGCCTACGTTGCCTCGCCGGTGTTTCCTCGCTACACTTCCCCGTTGTTTTTGTTGTGGCTCCTGGATCTACATACCTACTACATGTGTTTTTTATAAATTGGTCCACGTGTGTGCAAGTCCAATCAGAGAGTATGTTTGTCATTTTCCAATCTCTGATATTGAACTCTATTGTTGGAGTAGGAGTCGGGCGTCACGCTATTTGCCTACAATACGGGCTTAGGAATGATGTATCAGCTATGTGGATAGTTGTCAGAGAACTTATTATCCGCCAAGACGTTGACATGTGCCTTTCCGATCGAAGTATTGAGTAGGTCAGACCAAGTCACAGACAGTACTTCTGTGGAAAATTGTTAATCTAAACAGTGTATACAATGTGTTCCGTATAGCGAAGGTTACTATTGTCATACTCTAGTCTTGAGAAATATTTGTTTGTGATAAAATTTCATATATGTGGAGACCTTGGCCGCCGTTGATATAGTTACGTATTGTCAGTAGGTTGACCAACTGAGCATCATTGAATACCTTACCTCCCTTCTAAGGACTATGCGAGCACTTTTCGCACGCGGCCCAGTGTGAAGCCTAAACTATATTGTCATCCGTGGCATGTAGTCACTTATGTGTTCTATATATTGATTTTATAAATTTCCTAGGTTTTTGCGTGAAATGCTAAATCTTATAGCGTGTTTGCTCTGCGGCAGTAATGTCGGCGGAAACGGTTAGTCAGAAGAAAGTAACATTTGGTGTGGGAATTAATGGTCAAGGGACCGGGAAACGTAGGAAGTTGAATGGGAGAAATCGGAGAAATGGTTTGAGAAAGAAGTCAGGGCTACGATTAGCCATAACCTGTAGCTCGCTGATTGTGAATCACGTTTTACATGTTAGACATGTCCTACCAACATATTATGTGTTTTGACATGCATTGTTTTTTTTCTTTTTTTCATTATCATAGTCTCATATGTAAGAATAAGAATTTATTTATGTCAGACAATGGTATTGAGTTTGTTTTGTTTAATTTCTTTATTAAATTAAAACTTTGAATGGATTGTTTTTTACGTGTTTCTTTCATTAAAAGTTACTTCGGATTCGGATGAAGTGTAGATAGATCAAGTCGTTTTAAATGTAATTTGTAAAGGAGCGTATCGAGACGACGCCAAGAAATGAACAAGACCCCAGCAAAGTATGGAGTTTTGTCGTACAATATTACACCATGGAGTGTTCATCATTGAAGAGACTAATTTTGATTTAAAAAATGAATACATCACTCATTAGAAAATGTATTAAAACCTTTCAAAATAATAGCTGTTCTGAATGTATGAAAGTAATATTGCGTTTATGTGTTGTTATCTTCACAACACAAAAATTTAACAATTGGCGAGTGCACAGAAAAAATAAACAGAAGTCGCTCCCTTTCTCCGTAATAATTACTACATTTCTCCTCGAGGATTTTGGTGGAATAATGGAGGGCCTGACAAGACGGCTGGCCTTACCACCGTATGGCAAACTGGGGAAATAACTACTCGACATACATTCAGCGCACTATTGGAAGCGACCAATGTTTCTTTATTCTCTGTGGTTTTTGTCTTTTTATAGATTCCAAGTAAAGTAGTTTATCCATGTAAAGGTTTTGTTTTGATAAATTTACAATTGAAAAAGACTAGGAAAACTAGATGTTTTTTTTCATATACCTTATGGAATTAAATATGTTCTACCCTAGATATACCATTCCTTGTAGATAATAGCTTAATGATTCGGCTGGTCCTGGCTTAATGAGGATCAAGCCACTGAGTGTTCATCACACAATGTTGGCTATGGTACGGGTATGTTGTTGAGGCTACGCCGACTGTAGATGTTGGGTGCCAGGCCGTCTATTTCACCAAGTCACATTGCTATTATTGCCACTGACTGCACTTTACAGATACGTGACGTCACGAGTCAAATATAACACGCCGTCTTGTGATGATGTATTGTTTTCAACTTAAGATGATGAGATGTTTACGTGTTCTGTAAAGACCGTGATGACTTGTTATTTTAAAATAATGCTTAAGTGTTGTGTGAAGCACCTGGTAAACTGTTATTTTATACTTATGCTTACGTACTGTCTAAAGCACGTGACGACTTGTTATTTTAGAATCATACTTACGTCTTGTGTAAAGCACGTGACGACTTGTTATTTTAGAATCGTGCTTATGCTTCTAGGCTAAAACACTTTGTTATGTAGGAGACCGGCAGCAGGCTGAGCTTTTTTAGAATATGATGATCGGTCAGGGAATTTGTTTAAGGATGTTTACTGGACACCCTGAGTGTCCAAGATACCAAATCCAGAAATATTGTAAGTAATGTTTTGGACACGACCCCTTGTAAGTCTTACACAGACCTTTTTGGAGGTACGACCAGGCTCAATTTTAAACGTGGTTTGTTTTTAATAGAGCCTGTCACCCTTTTGGGAACAGCCATCCTACCAGACTACCATCCATATAACTTAACTTGGCAGACAAAGACATAATGTTTAACGTGGGAAAGAAAGCGTTACGAGTATCAGACGAATCTAACAAGGAATGCGCCAAAGATAATATGCCGAAGATGGTGATGTATTATTCTCATCATTATAGTTATAGACACAACCGTGTAGCAGGACAAAAAAAGGACAAAGCTCTCAATACAAAAAAAATCTGCTAATTCCATCTAGACTATATCCTTCTCTGCTGTGGTAGTGTTTTTCCTAATTAAAATATAGCCTGATAAGATGGATATTTGCAAAATTGATTGATTTTGTGACTACACATTCGATTCATGTTGACTACCTGTAGATGGCGCAGCTGTCTGTCGCCGAGCCGCGCCGCCGCCGCCGCTCCCGCGGTATATTTAGCCCCAGATGCTCCCATAGCCCTCTTTGGACTTGTCCATCGGCCATCTCTGTTTGTTATTACGTGCTTCACTCTGCGAGACTACATGTTTGATTCCTACTTTTTTGTGAATTTTATTGCCAAAAAGTGTGTTATTATTGTTCGGATTTTGTTTATTTTCCAGGTACGCATTTTCTCTTGTTTGTTGATTGTGTGTGGTTTTGATTTTTTTTTTTTAAATAAGCTTTTTAGAAAGTGATCGTTTGTGTTGAAGAGGCAATAATGTTACATTGGCATAGTAATCCACGGATGTGAGTAAACAAATAGTGTCAGAATGCAAACTGTCACTAGAGAAAAGTGTTCTTCTCCAACAGATAACAGCCCCAATGAAATGTCTAAGTTGCTGTGTGAACTAGCAAATGCAGCATAGCCGTAAATAGGATCTTCTAAACATATTATTGGTGAACAATTAGAGATTTGTTTTTGACTGTGAATATTGTGCATTGTCTTATTGTAACAGAGTAATATTATGTATTGATTTTATAGATTTGAATACAATTGGATAGAAGCGTATATTACCAAAAAACCAATCCTTTTTCGCTTGTTTTTCTCTCAGCTAAAGTGTGTCTGTGAACTCGTATGTCATTTCCCAACGTTTCATCTCACGTAAAGAGCCTTAAGGCAAAATCACAAGTCAAAAACATAAGCATTATAATTATTTGTATGCAATAAATACAAATATTGCATTGGAAGATTTATAGAATTATTTACTTAAAAACGTTCTAATCCACGTTTATTGAGATCAATCACTTTTAATATTTTGCAATCAGAGGATATTTCTTTTGAAGAATCTGCCAAACAGCAATTTAGTACTTTTTGCAATGAACACAATGTCAACTCGGGGAAATATGTGAATGTACATTTTATTTACAAAACCACGTTGCTTATTACATAATACACAACCATTCACGTGGCTGATACAGACACTCTTCACCGAAATGCTCCAATGGTCGTGCAGCTCGAGCTTGCGCAACGACCACACTGATGGACTCAGACTGCTCTAACGTTTAGCTTGCTGGACTAACCTCTGGACGTTTTGGTAGACAGCTAAGTTTAGTGACTAAGTAACGCGCGAAAAGTAAAACATAACTGGCTAAAACCTTTTTATCTACTTGCACTTAAGCCTTGTTCGCACTAGGCTAGTAATTTAGTCGAGTAGGGAGTACTTTTATTAGCTAAAATACTCTCTAATGCCATAAAATAGTTCACACTAACAGCGGGTATAGTACACAAGAAGCGAGTTATGTATTATACAAGATGAACGCTCTCCGACCCAACAAAATAAACAAACTGATTAAGCTTATTTAGAACAGTTAGAGGAAGAAATTTGTATGATAAATAGAAAGAAATAGATTGATATTTTTTTAATTAATGTTATTTTATATTTGTTTATATTAATATATTTTTATTTTATAAAAATTAAAAAAAACACATAATTGCTTCATTTGTTTGTTTTTGTAAGTTGGTGACTTAATTCCACATACATTCATGTTGAACATATTTACCAAGAAACTTTAAAGTTGTTTCCTCACTTCAGCGAAACGCCATTCTTGTGGTAACTAATGAACTCGACTAAAACCAGCAGTTCGGACTGTTATGACGATGAGCCAGTAGTTAGTGGCGAGTGGTGGGGGAAGCTACTCGACCGTCGAGAATAAAATAAAATGGATTTCCTCGACTAAATAATTCACTAAACAACTCTACTAAATTTTTTGTGTTTGGTTACTAAACTACTATATGCTCCTCTACTAAATTACTAGCCTAGTGCGAACGAAGCTTTACGAACTGATTATTGTAATGTGTTTTACTGGTCCATTGTATGTAGCTATTCAATGCCCCTTTTATTTGTAACTTAGATAGAGAACACATAATAGCTGACTTCTAGGGGCTATAACCATCGATTTTATCTCAAATTATCAGCTGCTTTGCGGGTTATTGTGGAGCGCTAGTGTAGTCCCATGTAAATAAATGCCAGCTGTAGTGGCAGACCTCATTAATTAACCAAACTACAGGCACAAACATTCCTATACATGGATATCTCTGTAAGTAGTAATATAATCAAGGCTATAATTTATCCCTCTAATTTGGAAGAATCTTAAGATATACGATCCAAAACTAGTGTACTCACTCATCAATATATATCAAAAACTAGTGTACTCACTCATCAAGATATATCCAAAACTAGTGTACTCACTCATCAAGAAATATCCAAAACTAGTGTACTCACTCATCAAGAAATATCCAAAACTAGTGTACTCACTCATCAAAATATATCCAAAACTAGTGTACTCACTCATCAAGAAATATCCAAAACTATTGTTCTCACTCATCAATATATATCCAAAACTAGTGTATTCACTCATCAAGAAATATCCAAAACTAGTGTACTCACTCATCAAGATATATCCAAAACTAGTGTACTCACTCATCAAGATATATCCAAAACTAGTGTACTCACTCATCAAAATATATCCAAAACTAGTGTACTCACTCATCAAGAAATATCCAAAACTAGTGTACTCACTCATCAAGATATATCCAAAACTAGTGTACTCACTCATCAAGAAATATCCAAAACTAGTGTACTCACTCATCAATATATATCCAAAACTAGTGTACTCACTCATCAAGATATATCCAAAACTAGTGTTCTCACCCATCAATATATATCCAAAACTAGTGTACTCACTCATCAAGATTTATCCAAAACTAGTGTTCTCACTCATCAATATATATCCAAAACTAGTGTACTCACTCATCAAGATATATCCAAAACTAGTGTTCTTACTCATCAAGATATATCCAAAACTAGTGTTCTCACTCATCAATATATATCCAAAACTAGTGTACTCACTCATAAAGATATATCCAAAACTAGTGTACTCACTCATCAATATATATCCAAAACTAGTGTTCTCACTCATCAATATATATATATATATATATATATATATATATATATATATATATCCAAAACTAGTGTACTCACTCATCAAGATATATCCAAAACTAGTGTTCTCACTCATCAATATATATCCAAAACTAGTGTTCTCACTCATCAATATATATCCAAAACTAGTGTACTCACTCATCAAGATATATCCAAAACTAGTGTTCTCACTCATCAATATATATCCAAAACTAGTGTACTCACTCATCAAGATATATCCACATTTTGATGAAATTTGAAGGGAAGTTAGCTTTTGCATCATCATGGCCCACTAAGAAAGAATTTCTCGCAATTCTATTCCTAAGGGGTAGAAACAGTCCCTCAACGTTTCCTTTTATACATACATATATATAAAAGTAACAAAGTATTAAATAAAATTAATTTTATTTTAAACAGGTGAAACAAAAAACATAAACATGATATAAAATCATGACTAGTTTGGTTTTCATTGGCACACGCACACACACACACACACACACACACACACACACACACACACACACACACACACACACACACACACACACACACACACACACACACACACACACACACACACACACACACACACACACACACACACACACACACACACACACACACACACACACACACACACACACACACACACACACACACACACACACACACACACACACACACACACACACACACACACACACACACACACACACACACACACACACACACACACACACACACACACACACACACACACACACACACACACACACACACACACACACACACACACACACACACACACACACACACACACACACACACACACACACACACACACACACACACACACACACACACACACACACACACACACACACACACACACACACACACACACACACACACACACACACACACACACACACACACACACACACACACACACACACACACACACACACACACACACACACACACACACACACACACACACACACACACACACACACACACACACACACACACACACACACACACACACACACACACACACACACACACACACACACACACACACACACACACACACACACACACACACACACACACACACACACACACACACACACACACACACACACACACACACACACACACACACACACACACACACACACACACACACACACACACACACACACACACACACACACACACACACACACACACACACACACACACACACACACACACACACACACACACACACACACACACACACACACACACACACACACACACACACACACACACACACACACACACACACACACACACACACACACACACACACACACACACACACACACACACACACACACACACACACACACACACACACACACACACACACACACACACACACACACACACACACACACACACACACACACACACACACACACACACACACACACACACACACACACACACACACACACACACACACACACACACACACACACACACACACACACACACACACACACACACACACACACACACACACACACACACACACACACACACACACACACACACACACACACACACACACACACACACACACACACACACACACACACACACACACACACACACACACACACACACACACACACACACACACACACACACACACACACACACACACACACACACACACACACACACACACACACACACACACACACACACACACACACACACACACACACACACACACACACACACACACACACACACACACACACACACACACACACACACACACACACACACACACACACACACACACACACACACACACACACACACACACACACACACACACACACACACACACACACACACACACACACACACACACACACACACACACACACACACACACACACACACACACACACACACACACACACACACACACACACACACACACACACACACACACACACACACACACACACACACACACACACACACACACACACACACACACACACACACACACACACACACACACACACACACACACACACACACACACACACACACACACACACACACACACACACACACACACACACACACACACACACACACACACACACACACACACACACACACACACACACACACACACACACACACACACACACACACACACACACACACACACACACACACACACACACACACACACACACACACACACACACACACACACACACACACACACACACACACACACACACACACACACACACACACACACACACACACACACACACACACACACACACACACACACACACACACACACACACACACACACACACACACACACACACACACACACACACACACACACACACACACACACACACACACACACACACACACACACACACACACACACACACACACACACACACACACACACACACACACACACACACACACACACACACACACACACACACACACACACACACACACACACACACACACACACACACACACACACACACACACACACACACACACACACACACACACACACACACACACACACACACACACACACACACACACACACACACACACACACACACACACACACACACACACACACACACACACACACACACACACACACACACACACACACACACACACACACACACACACACACACACACACACACACACACACACACACACACACACACACACACACACACACACACACACACACACACACACACACACACACACACACACACACACACACACACACACACACACACACACACACACACACACACACACACACACACACACACACACACACACACACACACACACACACACACACACACACACACACACACACACACACACACACACACACACACACACACACACACACACACGCAGGGGATTAGGACCAACCCGACCCTCCAGGGACCGGCCGCACTTTCACTCGATTAGTCACTTAGTTGACTTTTCCAATCAATCAATCAGTATTTTTTTTTTTAATTTTGTCATTTTATCTTGAAACGGTTAACAAATATGAAATTTTCTCAAAATTACAAGGAAAATGATACCAAACAATATATTATTTACTTTAGTTTATCTTACGAACATTGTTCACATTAATTTATTAATCATGGAGTATTTTAAATACTGTAACTAATTCAGTTAAGATTCACTACAGCAAATCACAGATTGTTTGGTATCATTTTTCTTGTAATTTTGTTTAGATTTCAAATTTATTAACTATTTCGAGATAAAATGGCAAAATTAAAAAAAATGCTGATTGACTGGGAAAGTCGACTAAGTGACTATCGAGCAGAAGTGCGGTCGGTCCCGGGTGGTCGGGTCGGTCCTAATCCTCTGTGTGTGTGCGTGAACCTACCTGCGTCCAGCCGCACTCCCAGTTTAATAATACTATAATCCTTGACAAGATTGCACCACTATGCATCCCCTTAAAGTAGACGTATAGTTTTCTAGACTACACAACTTTGTTATATATGAGAAAGGCAGCAGGCTGAATTTTTATATTGATTTGATGGTTTAGGAAGAACCACGGGGGAAGGGTAAGCAATTGTAGAGAATCACCCCGTAGTGGTGCAAGGGCTCTCGGCTTGTATCGCTCCTGGCTCTCTGTTTTTCAGAACGCTATACAGAATAACGAGTTAACGGTGTAGTATTTTAACTCGCATAGATATTGTGAATCTAGTGACGAGGTGAGTGGTTGATTCATGTGGCTCACTCAGCTGGCCAGTCTCCTTTAGTACGGGTCACGTGTTTTCACCGTTTTGTTATTGTTGGGTACATTACCATTCCGTTGGCTGCACATTGCATAGTTTTTAATATAGTACACTAATTTTAAGAATCTGCACAGGTTGTCGGCCACGTTGTCTTTAATCCCATTAGAACAATGTTATTTGCCAACCCATATTTTTTTGTTATAACTGACCAACATTTGTGTATGGGGTGTCATTTTTTAAACGTTATAATATCGCGCATTGGATTTGCGTTTGACATTTTGAATACATACGCCTAGTTTTGAAGCATAGGTGAAAATTAAAACTTCAATTTAAACATTTTTATATTTTTTCTACAACATTACTTAGGATTTCGCAATGCAATTCCAACGCTTAAACTCATTCTTGATCAGATTCAATTTATTTGGATAAAACCGTTTGAAAATAACTAACTGTTTAGTTTGGATACGCGTGATCGCATGTTCGGTTCGAAAATAACATTGTTCTTATGGTATTAAAACCAACATGGCCGACAGCCTCTGCAGACTCTTTAACATTGTTGAACGGTTTGTATATTTGGACAACTTTTCTTTATTCTGAACCGTTCTATTAGTAGTCTATTTTTATGCAATTACCTACCCAAATTGTATATGTGAAATGAAAATTCCTCTTAAGGAATTTACTTTGCTGTTCCTGAACTGTCGTGGGAAGATGGAAACTTAATTGGGGATTAACTTAAGAGCCGTCATGTGACTGTAGAGGGGATGCCCAAACAATGGATCACATAGTCACAGATTGCCCTCTGCACTATAGTAGAATTAAGAGCAAAAACGTCTTAGCGAGTCGGGTCAGGCTACAGTTCGGCAATTTTTGTTAAGTCTCAGTCTATTCCTACAGTCGATTTCTCTTGAACCTGAGTTTGGGGCTGCGGACTGGCATGGCATACCAAGGAATGACGATACATTTTATTTACAAATAACTACAAAAATCTACAAACACTTGGTGAATGTGTGACAGTAATTTTGGTATCCAAATAAATGTGTTATACAGTATATTACTACCGTCAGTTATGAACTTTACAAATTAGGGTTATGTATGGAGTAAAACATGAAGTACTGTATTCACTGTAGTCGGAAAAAATTATTGAGATAGCGAAAATGTTTAAAGGAAATTTGCATCTAACAAGAAAGCAGTCTGGGAGCATCACCATGTTTATTCTTGTCGTGTTATTTCTTTGTTCTGGATAGATGTAGAAACATTATGGCTTTCATTAAATACCAGCTACTAAAATAAAAGGACAAAAGGAAATTGTAATACTAAATTGATTCAAAAGCAAAAAGAAATAGATGATAAAATACAATGAAAAGTACTTGTGTCTCAATGTTTAAATATCGAACTCCGTCACAGAGCCAAGTCCAAGTTTCGCAACCATTCCACACCTGATTCTTCGATTGAATGAAGGCCAGCCAATCCTTCTGAAAAGAATGCAACGGGCAATCATTAACTATGTAACTGAGTTTCAGCTCCGTAATCACATAATTGATCATTTGCCATTCTCTACTAATATTTCCTTTAGTTGCATCTTCCCATGCCTGTGCGAAAGTGATTCAACACAATTCACTCCTTGCTGCGAGGAAGACAGTCAGAGGGTTTGATACTAAACATTATTCCGACCGCCGAACGTATCCCAAAGTAACGCCCAGTTGATTTCTGGTGAAAGTTGGTGTGAAATTGACTATGAAGCTCGTCGAAGAGGTGGTTTTCTAGTTGCCCAGGTTTTTTAAGTCGCCCAGTACTTTGTGATATATCTTTCTAAATGGTTTAGAAAGATCCCACTTCTTTATCCAGAAGAGTCTGATAAAATCAGCTCAGTTTGTTAGAAATAATTTATCTTCTCTACACCATAATCGTTATGTATGTAAAACGTGTTTTGAAAATTAGATGTGTTAATTAGTCCTTTGGCCTGGGCAGGTTGGGATGGCCGCACTTTCAGGGGTCAAAGTTGCCCTTGGAGGTCCCATTGCACTTTCGCCGTGACCTCATTTGCCTCAAACGACAGTCATTAAAAATCCCAAAATGAACAATAGTATGGTATCGTGCTCATTGATTCAACCGTTTTTTCTCGTATTTCTGGAATATCTCGAGGCTTAAATCTCTAAATGAACGATAGTATGGTATCCTGTTCATTGATTCAACCGTTTTCTCCTGTATATTCTGGAATATCTCGAGGCTTAAATCTCTAAATGAACGATAGTATGGTATCCTGCTCATTGATTCAACCGTTTTCCCTCGTATATTCTGGAATATCTCGAGGCTTAAATCTCTAAATGAACAATAGTATGGTATCCTGTTCATTGATTCAACCGTTTTCCCTCGTATATTCTGGAATATCTCGAGGCTTAAATCTCTAAATGAACGATAGTATGGTATCCTGTTCATTGATTCAACCGTTTTCCCTCGTATATTCTGGAATATCTCGAGGCTTAAATCTCTAAATGAACGATAGTATGGTATCCTGCTCATTGATTCAACCGTTTTCCCTAGTATATTCTGGAATATCTCGAGGCTTAAATCCCTATACGAATGATAGTATGGTATCCTGTTCATTGATTCAACCGTTTTCTCCTGTATATTCTGGAATATCTCGAGGCTTAAATCTCTAAATGAACGATAGTATGGCATCCTGATCATTGATTCAACCGTTTTCCCTCGTATATTCTGGAATATCTCGAGGCTTAAATCTCTAAATGAACAATAGTATGGTATCCTGTTCATTGATTCAACCGTTTTCCCCCGTATATTCTGGAATATCTCGAGGCTTAAATCCCTATACGAATGATAGTATGGTATCTTGTTCATTGATTCAACCGTTTTCTCCTGTATATTCTGGAATATCTCGAGGCTTAAATCTCTAAATGAACGATAGTATGGCATCCTGATCATTGATTCAACCGTTTTCCCTCGTATATTCTGGAATATCTCGAGGCTTAAATCTCTAAATGAACAATAGTATGGTATCCTGTTCATTGATTCAACCGTTTTCCCCCGTATATTCTGGAATATCTCGAGGCTTAAATCCCTATACGAATGATAGTATGGTATCCTGTTCATTGATTCAACCGTTTTCTCCTGTATATTCTGGAATATCTCGAGGCTTAAATCTCTAAATGAACAATAGTATGGTATCCTGTTCATTGATTCAACCGTTTTCCCTCGTATATTCTGGAATATCTCGAGGCTTAAATCCCTAAATGAACGATAGTATGGTATCCTGCTCATTGATTTAATATTTAATGCCTGCTTTCTTTCGTATATTCTGGAATATATCGAGGTCCAAAACCGTGAATGAGGTACGATCTGATTAACAAACTGTTTTATACTAAATTCACGTATTCTTTTATACAGTTTTTCTAAGCACTCGCTGTAAGCAGCAAAAGGTCTAAGGTTTATTTACGTACAACAACTGTTGTTAGACATTAGACATACTTTATTGTTGTTAAATAACGTGGTTACAATAGGCAAAGTCATTTGATTAAACATAACAAAGTTACATAATCATGTTTATTTACGTACAACAACTGTTGTTAGACATTAGACATACTTTATTGTTGTTAAATAACGTGGTTACAATAGGCAAAGTCATTTGATTAAACATAACAAAGTTACATAATCATTTTTATTTACGTACAACAACTGTTGTTAGACATTAGACATACTTTATTGTTGTTAAATAACGTGGTTACAATAGGCAAAGTCATTTGATTAAACATAACAAAGTTACATAATCATGTTTATTTACGTACAACAACTGTTGTTAGACATTAGACATACTTTATTGTTGTTAAATAACGTGGTTACAATAGGCAAAGTCATTTGATTAAACATAACAAAGTTACATAATCATTTTTCAAACAATTTTTAAATAAATATTTAGTACTAAAATGTGCTATATTTACAGTAGGCCTAATACTAATATTTACACAAAACGTTAGTACTAATTCACTGACAGTTAGAGTTTAAAAGATTTCATCACATGTCATTTACATTAAAACTAAACATTGTCATTACCACTTTGTAGTGCATGTTCAAACTCTTGTATACTATAAAAAGCCTTTTTATTTAATCAGTAGCTAATTCAAATGTTTTAGGGATACAATTTTTGACTCTGAAGGGAATCGATAAAACAGTTCTATGTCCAGGTAATAAAGGCTATTTTGTGTTTTGTCTAAGCGTGAGAAACTATTTTCTATATCCTTATTTCTCCTTGTGACATAATTGTGTGAATCATTTCACAAACTGAATTCAGATAAGTGTTCTTTTACATATATTATGCACTCTGAAATAAAAAGGCTTGGCAATGTTAAAATTTGTAAGTTAACAAAATGAGGCCTGCATGTCTCAGAGCTGCTTAAACTAAGAATACTCGTACATCTGATTGCTTTCTGTTGCCATATAAAAATGTCTTTTGACCCAAGTGTTACTCCAGAGAGAAGCCCCATAAACCAGGTGTACATGGAAAAAAGAAAAATATGCACTCATTACCAGATCTATCTATACTAGTATACAATATGAATTTCTTTTTAAGTAAGAAAAGTGTTTTGGCTAAATATTTGATTTGTATGATCTTCCCATTTCAGCTTACACTCCAAAACTATACCTAAAAGCTTTACACTTTTACTCTCAACACCTTTCAGGCTAAAGAGGATATATTCACTTTTTTCTCTATTTACAACTAGTAAATTTGTTTTAAACCAAAGATAAGATTTTTCTAAATCATCTCTTTTACATACCATAACTGACTTCCCTCAGTTATGGTAGCTGTTAGGCTTACTTACCTAACAGCTACCATAACTGACTTCCCTCAGTTATGGTAGCTGTTAGGCTTACTTACCTAACAGCTACCATAACTGACTTCCCTCAGTTATGGGAGCTGTTAGGCTTACTTACCTAACAGCTACCATAACTGACTCCCCTCAGTTATGGTAGCTGTAAGGCTTACTGACCTAACAGCTACCATAACTGACTTCCCTCAGTTATGGTAGCTGTTAGGCTTACTTACCTAACAGCTACCATAACTGACTCCCCTCAGTTATGGTAGCTGTAAGGCTTACTTACCTAACAGCTACCATAACTGACTTACTTCAGTTATGGTAGCTGTTAGGCATACTTACCTAACAGTTGCTTGCCCAATCGATAATCCAAAGTCAATGTTTACAAAAGATAATGTTTAGTGTGAATTCGTATTGCTCGAATATTCCCAGCGGGAAATGACGCCAGCTGAAGCAAAACTAGTTTTCATACGGTGTAATTTGCTTGTTCGTTCTCAGAGAGAGGGTTACAATCACGGTGGTGTTGTAGTCATACTACATGATTTCCAACTAGTGTTTGCCTTGTAAATAAGCAATAATTAAGTGGAGGGGGGGGGGGAAATAAATAATTGATGCCTTGGCGTGGATCATAATCGTGGCGGACATTATTGTGTACACCACAGCTTGGGTGCGTTACGTCAATGAATTGTGTACACCACAGCTTGGGTGCGTTACGTCAATGAATTGTGTACACCACAGCTTGGGTGCGTTACGTCAATGAATTGTGTACACCACAGCTTGGGTGCGTTACGTCAATGAATCTACTCGTAGATGTGTATACATTACGTTAACGTAACTGGTGTTGAAACAAAAACTTTGCTTGACCTGTTACAGTATCATGTGTACACCACGGCACGTAAGTAACGCATGGTGACTGTGAACAAATTAATAGAGTAATCACGTTGTAGAGTTGAATTTAGAACTTCTTGTGCATCAAATATCTGTAAAATGACATTACATCAGACGAAAGAAAGAATTGACCACGTAGGACATTTCAATACTTAATACAAATAAAAATATATTACAGTGGTAACGACCCACCCGCCTGCACAAAAACGTAAAGTGCTATCGACCCACCTGCCCACTCACACACGTACAGTGGTATCGACCCACCTGCCTGCACAAAAACGTACAGTGGTATTAACCCACCCGCCCACCCACACACGTACAGTGGTATTAACCCACCCGCCCACCCACACACGTACAGTGGTATCGACCCACCTGCCTGCACAAACACGTACAGTGGTATTAACCCACCCGCCCACCCACACACGTACAGTGGTATCGACCCACCCGCCTGCACAAACACGTACAGTGATATTGACCCACACACGTACAGTGGTATCGACCCACCTGCCTGCACAAACACGTACAGTGGTATTAACCCACCCGCCCACCCACACACGTACAGTGGTATCGACCCACCTGCCTGCACAAACACTTACAGTGGTATTAACCCACCCGCCCACCCACACACGTACAGTGGTATTGACCCACCCGCCTGCACAAACACGTACAGTGGTATCGACCCACCTGCCTGCACAAACACGTACAGTGGTATTAACCCACCTGCCCACCCACACACGTACAGTGGTATCGACCCACCTGCCTGCACAAACACGTACAGTGGTATTAACCCACCCGCCCACCCACACACGTACAGTGGTATCGACCCACCTGCCTGCACAAACACGTACAGTGGTATTAACCCACCCGCCCACCCACACACGTACAATGGTATCGACCCACCCGCCTGCACAAACACGTACAGTGATATTGACCCACCCGCCCACCCACACACGTACAGTGATATTGACCCACCTGTCTGCACAAACACGTACATTGGTATTGTTTATTAACAGTAAACAGTAAATAATAATAATAATTATAAAGTACAGAACAAATAGGCAGCTAATTTATACAATGCAGTTTCACAACCTTCCAGAGACGACTGTACCTTGTACCTTAAAACTTGTACCACAGAGTACAGATAAAGATATACCAAATTGCACAAAAATTGTACTCTGAGCTAAACCTTCCTGACTGCCATGCCAGATCCAACACTGTTGTAAATATCCCCTCTTCCCCGTTACTCTTCCTCGTAAATAAAAATTAAATTCCCCGTTTTTATAGAAACTGTAAGGAAATAAATATAATAAAATAAAATTTTAAGTTTTGTGAATATAAATGTATAGTAGACTTCATTCATGTTATGTAATGTTTGTCAAACTTCAGAATTTTAACAGAAGTAGGAGCATGTGAATGTATACTGCAGATTCTGAAAATAAGTGTGACGTGTTGTCCGGGTTACATTTGCATTCAACTCACATCCAGTAGTTCTGACCTGCCCAGGTCTCAGGGTCATGTCACTAGGACAGATTTAATGTCTTTCTTACACAACTTTGACAGTAAATGGCAAATAATTGTAAATGAAGTTATATCAGAAAAAATACATTTTCGGACATGTACTCTCAAATCAGAGTAAGCCGAGGAATAAATCGACTCAAATCTGAAGGGACATGACAAACATTATTTCACAACTTAAAATTACAAGTAATTAACTTGCAAGTTAAACTAGTAAAAAAGTAACAAAATAAACAAAGTAAATACAATGTTTTGAATATTCTTGGAATGATGTTGGATCTGCAAAAATTATGTTTAGAAATATTAAGAACAAAGAATAGTTGAATTTTTTTGTAAAGACTAAAAAGTAGTGGGCCCTATGCAGACCCTTGAGGAATTCCCTAGAATGGATATTGGATAGGCCTACGGTTAATAATAAATGTAAGGAATGTGTGGAATCAGAAATTTAGCAGTTGCTCTTTGCTGAATCATTAGGAAATGTTGAGTTGTTAAGCTGTCGGTATTACAACGATACACTCAATCGTGTTAACGTAATTAATTGCTCAGAACACTTACATTTATATGTGCTGCGTTGTTGTGTCTATTGACAATATAATCCAAAAATCGGCTCTTAACAGCTGACATCGTAAAGAAAGTTTTTCAACTAAGGTTTCTGTGTCCAGTTTTACTTATATGTATGTTTCCGAATAAAATATTTAATTATACATTAACAAATCAGGAAATTGGAGGGTGTGTTAAGCTACCCTCCCCCACCATCCCCAGACGTTCCCAATGAGGCAAGGGTGAGAGACATAATTAATCAGATAGAAAACAATACCACTAATCAGTTTATTGATTCCGATTCCAACTGTGTAGTGCAAAGCCCAAGCTCCTTGAAGGATCTCTGACACGTCTCTATAAAATTTATCTTGGCAAGAATTCTAATGGCTTTCTTTTGAAGTCTAAAAATCTGTAGAGCACTTTGCTCAGAGCCGAATCTCATGACAACAGGGTTAACAAGGCCAAAATGGACCATTCATAAGACTTCAGAACTGGATGTTTTGATAAAATGCTCAATGTATGGATACCCGATGTTTCCTGTGAGCAAGCATTGTCTACATGGCCCAGACCTACATCGTTATCGTGTTTACAACATTCAGTCAGATTATCAATTTAATTTGAACAATAAGTTGTATATGCTTTTATTTGGCCAAACATTCAACCAGACAGTAACAACCGTAACATTCTAGACATCGTGTGAGTGGAGCCGTCGGTTTCAGGCTTAGTGAGGAGGCGTATTTACATGCGTAATCCCTATTTAATGTGGTGTCGTAACCTACGATGCGTTCGTGTGCAGATTGAGTCAGTCCCGCCGGATCTTGCGCGTGCTATATAAGGGAAGTGGGATAAAAGTGTCCCGAGGGTGTGCGAGGGGAGGACCCTCAGCACATCTGCACTGTGGAGGGTGGGACAATGAAGACTAAGTAGGCGCTGAGCTTAGTCCTGACAGGTGAGGGTCACAGGTCACCCCAACCCTTTACGCTGCACTTATTGCATTCACATCAATCTTCGTTTCTTTTCTGACTCAGTTGAACATTGTGGTTTTCGGGCAATAATATGTCGCATATGGACAACCACGGAATTTACAGCTTCATCATTTTACATTTACTTTACGTTAAAAAAACTAAATCTCCTTTTTTAATTGGTTGTGTAGGCAAATTTTGTTACTAATACTTTTTTTTTTTTTTTTTTTTAGGAGAGGCCGATCTTTCTCCTTAACCTTACTCTGACCATTCCCCATAGACCATTGATCTGTGCGAGGAACTTATTCAGTCAGTGTAAGGGGGCGAACCTGTACAGTACAAGGTGAATAATACTGATAAAACTTTCAGTCTAGGCCGGATTCGAACCAGCGCTATCTCTAACCCAAGCTCAAAGTCCTGACGCCTTAGACCACTCGGCCACCGGCTCGCCCAATTGACATTATACTAGTAAAGTAAAATGTCGATAGAAATATCTTAATTCAAGTAGGCAACAGGACACAGTTAGTTGGCACTTGGTGTGTGAGCAACACGTTATATTTAGAATGTATCAGTTTTGTGTTTTGAAGTGTCTATGGAAGGTCGACTGTTTGGAAAACAAAAACCTGTTGAATTTCGCGCAACTATAACGTATGGTATAATGGTAAAACCTGCTCCATATCTTGGTTCTGCGCAGGTTCTTTACTAGGCGTAGGGTACGTAGGGCGGATTTGAGAGAGGATGTCTTATGGAGGCGGAGTAGTAAGACAGATGCCGTATGTTGTCACCAGTTATTGTGGCCGTTCTCGACAGATCATAATGAATGTGAAAAAGCAATTCGTGGAATTTCTAGAGAAGTTTCATTACAAACTTTTGGGAAATTAATTTCAAGCATGATAATTTGTATTTTTGTTTACAATAAAATGTCTGTATCAATACGGGGAGATTAATTAATATACAGCCTTATAGGTGACCCCTGTTGTACAGGAACAACTTGGTTCCATATTACGTTGAGCACCGTGGAGTGAGTCTCTTAGTTAACAGCCTTATCACTACTAGACTATCATTAACGATTCGAGAATCGTCAATCAAAACTGAGACGCTTTTTAGTGCCGAATGTGTTTTACTCGGTGGACGAGTTCATGGACCATACATCGGGGGAGACATCGGCTTAGGGCATAAATTTTCCATTTTTTTATTTTGGATTTCTTTTCTCATTATCTGGATGTTGCTACTTTTTAATATTTTAGCGTTCATATTTTATTTAAAATTAACTAAGTAAACAAATTGTTTGACGCATGTTATGCAATACTTGTCATACAACGATAAAGAATTTTATTATTATTGACTATAGAAACAAGAAGACTCATTTGGGTCCCGTCCGTGAAGCCGGTTTCCCTATTCTCTAAAATTAGTTCGTGTTCAGTTTTTACAGGTAGCGCTAGCGGTCACACTCTGTCTATCTCTCTCATCCCACTCTCCGTCTCCCTCCAGCACACGTTAAATGCCGGTTTTCACATAGGGTACCGTGCTTCTACAGTGCTCATACCGTGTCCCGGTTGTTCTCTAGTCTTCCCTCACTTACCGAAATTTTTGCTACATATATCCAAAATTGCTATATCTAGCTCGAAATGTTACATATAGGCTAACATGCTACATATAACATTCGTTCATTTGTTGTTTTGCTACAAATAGCATTTCTTATATAACATTTGCTTTATAGCATGTTTTGCTATATAGTGTAAACGCGGCTTTAGAATATAGAACTCACTGCTCTGTCACCGAGATGGATCAGGACGTTACGGATGTTGTTATTGCTTGAGCGGTTTATTATGCAGTTGAAAAAATAAATAAATAAATAAGAAGAAATGGCCGAACCTCTGTATCGAACTAGAGAAGAGGAAGGGGAGTTTCACAAACCGTTGAGATGACTCTGAAAAGTTCCGTAAATGTTCAGGATAAGTTATCCGATATTCGTGAATCTCCTTCTACAGTGTAGAGACAGTTTAAATTAAAAAATGAAATCGATCGGCAATTTTCGGAGGAGGCCGGGAACACCCGAACTAGGAAAAGCAGGGGTCGGGTGCCGATGCGGCGACGTAGGGCGACAAGTAAGGCATTTTGACTGGACTTTCCGTGCGCCTACCGGTCATTGTTGTCGATCGCTCCACCGAGCGATCGAAAACAGCATGACATGAGCACGGTAGGAGCCCAACAGGTCATGTGAAAATCGCAAACTGCTTTCCCATACAAAATAAATGGATTAGACCTATTTTCGATTCCACATGACAGGACACGGTAGTAGCACAGTAGGTACCCTGGGAGATTTCCAATTGCACCGGGGTCAGGGATCGGCCCCAAACTGATGTGTCCAGATGCACCGGAGCCCCTTTTGGGGGGTGTTCCAATTGCACCAGAGGCCCTTGTTTATGACATGAGCCGGGAAAGTCCAACCAGGCCGGATTCCTAGTACAGTAACCCCAAGCTGACCGTGCCAAATTCCACACCCTTTGTTATGACATGAGTCATGAGTCGGTTAGGTTAGGTTAGGTTAGGTTAGGTTAGGTTAGGTTAGGTTAGGTTAGATGTTAGTGTTGCCACGGATAAACACAAAATTAAACATTAAATACATAGTTACCATATTTATTAGTTAGAACCTGCTATGGTCTACCATTAGTATGTGCCACGAAACATCGGCAAGTGTTTGATAGAATATTCCATTGCGAAATTGTTAAACACTTATAAACTATGTTTGAAGAAATGTAGTGGGGTGGGGAAGGAAGGGGCCTTCCAATTGCACCGGCTCCGGCGGTCGAAGGAATTTGCAGCGGGGATAAGTGAGGTGGGTAGATTTTGACCACCGGTGCATCTGGACACTTTTCGGACGGAGGAATGTTTTGACCCGTGGAAATTCCTTTGACCGCCGGTGCAACTGGATATCAGCCGGTACCCTATGTGAAAACCGGCCTTAAAGGTACTATACTAGAATGAAAAGCAGAAACGTGTTGGCAAGTCGGGTCAGGCTTAACTCTGCGGTGTTGCCTATTCGTGCAGTTGGTCACTGTGCAGGCACCGCACAAATGTGGCCGAGATTTGGGGTTGCTGGCTGGCATGGCATACAATATCTGTTGTTACGGGCCGGTACTTGGGTTGCACAAATTATGAAATAAAACTCTTGAAGTAGAATGTAAGTTCGTGTATTGTTCAAATAATAACACACACAGTTCGAATAATTATAGTCGAGTGATTCCTAATATAGTAATTAATAGAAATAGTAACTTTAGAATTAATAGTTGTATAAATGGAAGTAGTAATTAAGACTTGGAACAGAAATAGAAATTGAAATAGAATAAGATGTGAGATTACGAGAGCGCGATTTAAGCTACTCGGGAGTTCATGATAGACTGCTCTTGCTTGGAGAACGAAAAGCTCATTAGGAATCACCCGTTACAGTGGAAAAATCAACAAAATCATAGTACAAGTAAATAGTACATGGTACAGTTTGCTGGACGGCACAGCGGCACGTATTCTTATTTGTTAGGAATAAACAGTTCTTGATAAGTGCTTCCGCTGGCGTTGCTTAACTAGTTTATTCTACGTCTTACAATTCATGTTTATTGTTAATATATAATTATATAAGAAATAATTGATATATAAATATAAATAAAATATAAATATCAATAAACTATTTACACTTGTCATTTACACTTGTCCCCCCTTTTGGAGACAAATCGTCCCGATTTGTTTAAATAAGTCTCTTAAATTCTTTCTCTAAGGCGGATACTTCGCCTTATTGTTCGAGGAGTTATTGTAGAAGGATTCGGAGAAGGTTGTACTTGGATTATGGTTCCGGGATCATGCGATAAGGAAGTTTCATGGTCGGTAACTGGAGGATGAATAGCTTCATAGGTATTGATATCTCTTAACATCATGTCAGTATTAGATCTGTTTACAATATCAGATCTGTCCTCATTACAAATCATCAACCTTGTGCACCAATCAATTGGTGTTTGATATTTTTGTTTACATTTCCTAATACATTTACAAAGATGATAAATGCAGAATACAGTAACCAACATACAAATAGAGAAAATGAAAGCATTATGATATTCAAGAGTATCATTTGTTTTTAATTTATATTTTGTTTGATCAATTATATTTGAGATTTGATCTAACTTAAAGCTAGCTGTTTTTAATTCATCAAGATTAGAAATTGGAATATGTAAAGGAATAAAATCAAAGGTTGGTATTCTAGGTTCATTAGGATTTCCATCACTTAAGGTAATATCAAAGTTAGGTATGAATGAGGATATAGAAGTTGACATTTCGGTAGTAGGTGTTAAAGTTACAGATTTTGTATATGCCTTACACAAAGGTTTTAGAATTAAAAAGCCTGTTCCTTTAATCAATAGATCAAAAATTCCCTTTTTTCTACAATCAATAGTCACATGAGTAATTTCTGGTACTACATAAAGCCATTTATTATTTTCTGTTAATTGGTACCAGATTTCATTGTCTACTATTCCTATTCTGATATCACATGATTTGGGAATTGAGATATGTGTTAACAATAATTCAGTTTCACAGATTTTGTGCGAGTATGTATTATATATTGGTCTTTCTCTAAAACATATGTGAGTATCATTAAGTATAATTTTACAATCTATAGACATCATTGGAGTGTAAAACATTTTGTTAGTGACAACAGCTAAGTATTCGAATGAGGGTTTAATAAATACATAAGTATTGTTTTTTGTTTCTGTTGGTAAAGGCAATAGATGATACAATATGAACTGATTATTTTCTGTTAAAGGCATACTTATTACAAATATTAATTTAGCATCCATATAATAAACTGATAAAGACAAAAGATCAATGAGTTCATAAGCATTTGAAGTGGTCAATGGTAATGGATAGTTAGTGTTTGATGGTAAAAACCTTTTTGTTTTGGTTAACTCTGTTATTATACGAGATGGAGTCAAAATTGAAGGGTGAAGTACATTTTGCTTTGCGAATAATATAGAGTGAATCAAATTGGAATATTCTCTGTTTAATTCTGTAAAGAGTAATAACAATAGCGTTACGTGATCACCGACATCTTGTTTAAGATGTTGTGTTTGTAAAGTTTTATTTGTTGATAAGGTTAGATTTTGAATAATTGAAATATGTTTATTGAATACATCTTCAGCATGGTGTAGGTTTGTCATAGAATTATTAAAATTTGTTATAGTTGATTGAACAATTTGTGTTTGTGTTTTCAGAAGATCAGTTAAATCTTTTTCACCAAGCGTAATTTCGTTTATGGCGTCATTATAATATGTCGCATCATCAGCATCCAGAGTTCCAATAAAAACTTTGAAAACCTTGCCTATGGCGTTGAAGAGCCCTCTTTTTGATCTTGTGTGTCCTATTAAGTCTTTAAATGAAGTATCTTGTTCTTCAATAGATGGTTGAAGTTGTAGAAGAATATTGAATGATGAAGTACATGCTGAGTATGATGATAGTAGAGGATTTTGACATAGCTGATTTGTTTGTTTTAATATTTCTTGAAATACATTTAATTTGTGTTCTAGCGCAGATATATTTAAGTAGGTTATAAGTTTCCAATTGCTAGTATAGAATTTTACATTACCAATGTTCTCGTAGTAAATACCTGACGATGTGTCAAGTTGTGAGGCTTGAAACAAATGTTCTTGCTCATTTATCGGGGTTCTGAAACAAATGCATGTTTAATACGGTTTGAGTGTACTTGAAGATTTCTTCGTTTAAATTTAATAGTAACATTCACAGGTGAGTTTACAGAAATAATTTCATAAGGTCCTGTATAAGTAGGATTTAATTTCTTTGAAGTTGATGGGGGGTGAGATTCATTCATTAGATATACTAAATCACCTACTTTATATTGACAATGTTGAGTATTTTTATCATAGTAAAGTTTGCTTTTCTCTTTTGCTTGTTGAATATTATTCCTAGCAATTTCATATGATTTGTTTAATTTCATTTTTAAATCTTGGATATAGTCGTCGTATGTGTAATGAAATTCTGGAGTTTGTATAATTGAAGATGGTAATCTTGGTTGGAGTCCAAAAACAAGTTCATAAGGAGTGAACTTGGTTGATGAATGGACCGTTGTGTTAAAGGCAAATGTTGCCATTGGAATCCATTCATCCCAGTCTGTTTGTTTTTTATTGATATAGTGTCTTAGATATTCAACAAGAGTGTGGTGTGTTCTTTCGAGTCCTCCATTGGATTCAGGGTGATAAGCTGATGTCTGAATGTGTTTTAAGTGGAAAAGTTTTGCCATTGCTTTAAAAAGGCTTGAAGTAAAATTGGTCCCTTGATCTGTCAGTATTTGCTGTGGAAGAGCAAATTTACAAACAAACTCGTTGACAAAGGTTTTTGCAACTGTTTGCGCTTCTTGATTAGGAATCGGGTAAGCTTGTGCAAACTTTGTTAAATTATCTTGTAGTGTAAGTAAATATTTGTTTCCTGATTCTGTCAGTGGAAGGGGTCCTACAATGTCAAGTGCAATTTTATGAAATGGTTCTTCTGATGTGTCAGTAATTATCATAGGTTCTTTTTGTTTTCTTCTTATTAATTTATTTTCTTGACATGATGAACATTGTTGAATAAATCGCTTTGTGTCACTTTTCATCGAAGGCCAATAGTAGTTACTTTTAATTTTAGCATATGTTTTGTGAAATCCAAAATGTCCACTGTGAGGTGTTGCATGATTTTCTTCTAGTATTTTGATAACTTCATCTGATTGGGGTGTTATGTTATAATGATAGTGGATCATGATATTAAGCTTAATATCTTTAAAAATATATCTTAGCATAGATCTAACTTTAGGCCAAAAAAGTCCTTCTTGTTTACCTAGCTTACGTATAGCTATTGAACTTATTTTTTGTTTTATTAGAACTTCTTTTACTGTAGTGAAGATTTCAAATAAATCAGGATATTCAATTGTATTATTTAATTTTTTCTTTAATGTAATGTATACAATAGTTCTGTCGTTGTGAGGTAAACACATGACGTCTTTATGTTTTAATTTGGCATTTTCTAATTCTATTCTGTGACCTGTCTTCTCATAAATGTTTTCAAGTAGTTTACTAGGTGTCTGGTGATAATCTTCTGAAATTGGTACTATAATATTGTTCTTTGTTGTAAGAAGAGAGTCTTGTGTTTCAGTTAAGTTAGGGTTTAATATAATCTTGGTGTTTAAATCTTTCAAGAAGTCATTGTAAGTGGGAATTGTTTCATTGTATGGTTTGTTTATAACCAATATTTCCTTTTTTGATAACTTAGTGTTTATATCTGGTTCGGTATTTATTGCTCTACTTAATGCGTCTGCATTTGTATTGTATTTGCCTGACTTATGTTTAATGGTAAAATCATATTCCTCTAGTTTTAACCTCCATCGAATGAGTCGTGATCCGGGATCTTTCACATTAAAAAGGTAAATCAATGGTTTATGATCTGTGACTATGGTAAATTGTTTACCATATAAATAAGGTCTAAAGTATCTAACAGACCAAACTATAGCTAATAATTCTTTTTCAATTGTTGAATAATTCTTCTCAGCTTTGTTTAATGTCCTTGAGGCGAATGAAACTGGCAAATCTTTTTTAATATCACCTTGAGATAATATCCCAGATATTGCGTAATTAGAAGCGTCAGTAGTAAGGGTAAAAGGTTGGTTGAAGTCCGGATATTGGAGAATTGGTTCAGTACTTAGTTTGTTCTTTAGCGTTTCAAATGCATCCTGTTGTGTTTCTGACCAGTTAAAAGGGGTATTTTTTCTTGTCAGTTCAGTTAAAGGTTTTGCTATTATGGCAAAGTCTTTTATAAACCTTCTATAATAGTTTGCTAGGCCAAGGAAAGCCTGAATTTCTTTTAGGTTCTTTGGTATAGGATATTCTTTTATTGCTTTAATTTTTTCAGGGTTTGGCTTCACACCATGTTCTGTAATGATGTGGCCAAGAAATACGATTTCTTTGCTCAAGAATTCGCATTTATCAGGTTGAAGTTTAAGGTTACTTGATTTAAGGCGATCAAAAACGTCTTTTAGTTTGTCATTGTGATTTTGAAGATTTGATCCGTACACTACAATATCATCCATATAAACAAAGCATCTGGTACCTTGTAATCCTGACAAAACGGCATTCATTAGTCTTTGATAAGTTGCGGGAGCATTTTTTAACCCGAATGGCATTCTGTTAAATTGGTAATGCCCTATGTCTGTCGAAAAAGCTGTTTTGGGAGCGTCATTTTCATTCATCTTTACACTGTGAAACCCTGAGTAGCAATCAAGGCAACTAAAGTATCTTGAATTGCCTAACTGATCAAGTATATCTGTAATATTTGGTAATGGAAACGAATCTTGAATAGTTATAGAGTTTAATTTTCTGTAATCTATGACTACTCTCCATTTTGTTTTTCCTGATGCGTCTTTTTTCTTTGGAACAACCCAAATAGGAGCTGACCAGGGTGATGTGGAATGTGAAATGATACCTTGTTTAAGCATTTCATTGATTTGTCTATGGACCTCATCTTTGTGGATTTGTGGATAACGGTATGTTTTTGAAGCAATGGGTGTTTCTGAGGTTGTTTTTATGTTATGTTCGATTAGTGTTGTTTCAGGTAAGATGTCATCTTCTAGTTGAAATATTGAATTATATTCCCTACAGATTTTTAGAAGTGATTCTCGTTCTTCTGTTGATAAATGTTCAAGTCGTAACCGTTTTTCAAGTTGTTGGTTTCTTTCAAGATTACATGCATCGTTGTTTGATGTGTTTGATATTCGATTAGTGAGACAATGTTTTTGTGAATTGAAGTTGGAAGTTTGTTGTATCGGTTGTAAGGTAACCTGAATATTTTTTATCTCAGTGATTTCATCCGTTGTATTAAGAATGGTAGTGATTGCTTGTGATTCTGAGTTGACTTTAACTAATGAAGATGCAAGATAAACTCCCTTTTTAATGTTATGTTTTGAAATAATTCCTTCTTTTAATTCAGGATTTTTTATTTGAACCTTAATTACAGTTTCTGTTCTAGGTTGTAAAGTTAAGACATGGTTCGAGGTTTCATGGTTAAGAGGTGTTAAAGGGATTTTATGTCCTGTAATGGTTAAAGTATTGTCTTTAAACTTGATTTCTCCTTTATGAGATCTTAGAAAGTCATTTCCAATTATTCCATCAGGTTCTAGATTAGCATCCTCTCCTAAGACATGGAATGTTTGATTTATTACGGTGTCATTTATGTGTATTTTTAAATTACACGTCCCAAGAGTTCGTATTGACTGTTTGGAAATTCCTACAAGAGTAATAATATTGTCTGTATTTAATGTATCTTGAATTGGTAATTTAGAACTTTTAATTGCTGATATAGAACTTCCTGTATCAATCATTAGTGACATATTTATTATACAGTTATGTTGTTCAACTGGTAAATTTATTAAAACTGGCTCATCAGAGTTTCCAGAACATGCGTATATATTAGAGAAATATATAGTTTCATTTTTATTTACTTGTTCATGATTAGGGGTTGGTTTAGTGACAATTATTTCATTTTCACTATTTGTATCAGAGTTTGTATTGCTTTCAGAGTCAGAACTCATGTTAATGCTAGAGTTAGTTAAGTTCATTAAAACACTTTTATCATGTGGAATAGTATTTTCAGTTTCGGGTCTGCCTTTTTTAATAGAAGTAACCCCCACAGTTCGGCAGTCAACTAGGAGAATTACATGTTTTTTGAACTATCTCTCATGTGGTTGTTTCTCTCTTGATTAGGTTTTGGTGTCCCATGGTTGCTACCTTGTTGATGTTGAGTTGGTGATATGGTTTGTTGTTTAAAAGAGTTGTTATACTGTCGTTTTCTACACTCTTCTATGGTATGACCAAAGTGCTTACAGTATCTACATTGTTTCACGTTTTGTTGTTGAAATTGTTGAGATCTATTGTGAAATTTACTGGTTGGAGTACTAGTCATTGAGTGCGAAGTAAATATTTTAGGCTGAGGTTTTTGTGTAAAATTTGTATTCTGGTAATAATTAGGTCTGAAATTGTAGTTTTGTCTATGGGGTTTAGGAAATCTGTTAAAATTAGAGTGTGCTTGAGGTATATTTGAATAAGAATGTCTGTCCATTTCACGTCTAGCTAGTTGTTCTTTCTCCTCTGCTACTGCAAGACTAATAGCGTCTTCTAATGTCGAGGGTTTTTGAGACTTGACAACAATATTTAGCTCTTTATTTAATCCAATTAAGAATATTGCTAGAGCCTGACTACGTAGCAAGTTGACGTTAGCACTACGTGCAGTTACTGGAAGACTAGGATCGAGACTATTAGTAAGTCTAACTAAGCAATTTTCTAGTCTGTTAGCATAAGATGTAACAGATTCGTTACGTTCTTGTTTGCAAAGGCTCATTTCTAACTGCCACTGGGCATGTGATCTTTTTTCTGAGTAAGTGTAGACTAAGTAGAATCTAAGATCTTCCCAAGACTCAAATTCTCTGTTTCTGCTGTTAGTCCTAGCGTTCCCTACTAGTTTACTTTTTATAAAGGTTAATAATGTTTGTTTATTAATAGGGCTAACTAGAGACATGGCTAGATCACAATTATCTATGTAATCATAAAAATTTAATTTGTTGCCATCAAACTTAGGAATCATGTTTACTAGCAATTCTATTTTTATAGAGTCTGATTGTGGTATTTTTTCTACATTTTGATTTTGAGAAGTTATTTGAGTCTCATTAGTTTGAGATGGAGAAGCCATTTTTTTTTTTATATTATTATTACTATTATAACATTTTTTTTATAATTAATTAAAAGTTTTTAAAGGTTTGTGTGTTTTGACTTAAATATATATATACTATATATATAACTCACAGTTCACATGGCACAATTTCAAAAAGCACTGTCCACACAATGAAGATCATGACTACTGAAACCATCTTTGTTAGGAACACATGAAGTCGGGTAGAAATATTTATCCCTCTGGATTGGTAGTAGAAGCTGGATCTTGATCTTCTCCCTCAAGAATGGAAACGATGTTGAAGTTCATGAAGTCGATTGCACAAGTCCAAATACTAGCACCAGTCAATTGTCAGTATCCCAAACGCTGCCACCAATAATATGTTACGGGCCGGTACTTGGGTTGCACAAATTATGAAATAAAACTCTTGAAGTAGAATGTAAGTTCATGTATTGTTCAAATAATAACACACACAGTTCGAATAATTATAGTCGAGTGATTCCTAATATAGTAATTAATAGAAATAGTAACTTTAGAATTAATAGTTGTATAAATGGAAGCAGTAATTAAGACTTGGAACAGAAATAGAAATTGAAATAGAATAAGATGTGAGATTACGAGAGCGCGATTTAAGCTACTCGGGAGTTCATGATAGACTGCTCTTGCTTGGAGAACGAAAAGCTCATTAGGAATCACCCGTTACAGTGGAAAAATCAACAAAATCATAGTACAAGTAAATAGTACATGGTACAGTTTGCTGGACGGCACAGCGGCACGTATTCTTATTTGTTAGGAATAAACAGTTCTTGATAAGTGCTTCCGCTGGCGTTGCTTAACTAGTTTATTCTACGTCTTACAATTCATGTTTATTGTTAATATATAATTATATAAGAAATAATTGATATATAAATATAAATAAAATATAAATATCAATAAACTATTTACACTTGTCATTTACACTGTCGCCAAGACAACTTTACCTCATTCACGGACATCTCGTACTACAGTCCTCTGACTGGTCCCTTCGAGCTGCCTTCTACAGTCGTAGACCTTTACTTCTGAATCTGCTTTTAATTATGATATTATAGACTAATAGCTGAGCTAATAGTACGTTGAACTAGTATTCCGAGCTCTTATTTGAAATTGATCACCGTTAGATAGTAGCACAGACGCGTGTTGGACAGTGTTTTTTTCTATTGTAAATGGTATTACGTTGACCGGTGAGTGAGGAGGTGTGGGACAAGGTGTATCTATGTCGACGCGGCGCCGAGGGCGGGGCGACCTTGGACCGAAGGAAGGGTGTGCCGGCAGGCAATCTTCTGCTCATCTGCCGCTGTCACTCGATGGTCTTGGACAACAGACCCTGCCTGGCCGCGGTCGTCATGACGAACGATTGTCTCATATTTCAAGGTTAATGATTTATCTAAGGCTCATCAAGAAGTATTTTTGTAATAATCTGAAAATCCGTTTTTAATAGTCTGATTGACATCTGATTCTAAATTTACATATACATTTCTTGATGTATTACTGTGTTTAGAAGTGTTGGTATGAATTGTGACAAATGTTAAAACATAGTTGTTCGTAAAAATATTGTAAAATAACGTAACATTGGAAAACAAGAGAAACTGTAAGATATGAAGTTGTTGAGTAACACCATATTACAGCTCCTTTACAATCCAGTCGATCACGTATATAACACCTGGGATCCGAGAATACTTGGGGTTTTGAAAAGAGCTACGAAGAATCTCAGACTCATACTACTAAAAACAATTATACCGTAAGCATAAGGAACATTTCGTCCGTTCGGCCTCTTTGTATCAGACATAACTCACATGGCCACGTTCTTTGTATTGACCTCATGTTTTCCAAAGGAGGCCGAACAGCTGTTCGCCACTTGTTCACTGTGATTTAGTCAAGTTTGTAGCTTCTAGGCACTACGATCGCTTGCGATACACCGTGTGGAGGGGGGACTCGGGCCACTCCGTGATGAACAGGCCGTGGCCCAGTGCCGTGGTGTGGGTGTATTTACCGTACTATAGCCAAGTGGTTTTTCCTAAAGTGGAAATCACTGAAGTATTCAGCCGGTCGGTGGGTGCCCGATAAAAGTAGCGTTCTTTCCTGTCACTACGATCGCTCCATGGTTTTTATAGGGAGGAGAAGCAGCTTTATTTTCCTCCAGAAACAATAAATACAGTAGCATTTAAGAAACTAGGGAAATTTTCTCATCACATTATAAAAGTATCAGATTTTTAATAACGAAAATAAAACAGAATATCAAATTAAAATGAGCTAGTTTGTTAGTATAAAGTACAAACAAAAGTGAAATCCGCCGCCACTGTTGTGTAGGTAACTAAATAAAAATAAATAAATGAACTTTAAAAATAAAATAAATCCAGTCCTTTTTTGCGTGGAAAACATAGTCTACTGCAACACAAATATTTAATAACTACGTGTAATAACATTAATACAAAGGAAGTTCACACTTTCTGTCTCAAGTAACCGTTTCTTAAAGTTTAACTTGAAATATTTTAAATTTATACTTTTTTTAGATGTTCATGTAACATTGAAGAAATGTGGCCTTAATTCTGAGTTGAATGCTTAGAAATATGTTTGCTAACTTGTTGAGTTCGGAATAGACTATTCTTCTATAGTTGTAAAAAGAGGTAAGTAGGCTAGTAGTGAATACATAACAATAATTTGTGTTATGGACGCAGGCATTGAAAAAATACTCGTGTTTTGAAGTATATCATATCTTTGTTTCCCTCATTATGTCTGGTTGATTGCGTATAGTCTGTTTGTAACTGCTTTAGCTCTGAGACTTAAATATTGGGGGGTACTTGTCGTAGTACTTCAACCCAGTCCACGTGTTATGGTATTGTAGATAAGTGCTAGGTTTTGTTCTCATACCAACTCAGCGCCCGCTTGATGGATGCCATCACCAGAAAGCTATGATGTGTACAAGCTGGACGTTGGCCAGGAGAGACAACTATTAGACTTGTCAGTTTGCCGAAGTCAGACCAGTAGTCCGTGGTTTGGGTTTCACTGTGGGCTGCGGATTCCTCAGTTGTTCTTGTTAATGTCTAAATGGCTTTCTCTAAGGATCAGTTGCCTTTAGTTCATGCAGCAACGTCATCACACTCATTCACAACAGATATCCGCCCATATGTAGACGACTGACGTCGAAATTGAAGAGAAAATATTCAAAAAAATTAACGTTTTTTTACTGTCAACAGTCTTCTCCAGTGAATAGTTTTGTCTCACTCTAGCCTCCGATCCTCTCTACCTGGTGTTAACTATGTAACTACTTGCAACTCTGTTGACTATAGGAAGACTGGTCATCATCTGTCCCTTCAGATCCACACATAAACCATTGTGTTATTTGAACACTTGTGACAGTTCACTCCCCTTCCCTGCTTGGCTTCCAGGCAACGACAGTTATTGTGAAGTTGAACATTATTTTAATAGAAACTTGTCACGCTTAAATTATGTAACATGTGTACTCCAAATTTTAACCTGCCTTTTAGGCACAGGTGTGGCTAATGCTCCCATTTTTTCGAACTGTTGTCTGTTTTGGTATATGTTTAAACAATATTTTTAATTTGGACAAAAGTTATTGGTATAGAAATATAAATCAAGGGATGCAGTTAAAATATGATTTAGGGGGCTCTAGACAATTATGTTCTTTTTCGAACAAGGCGAAGTTAAAAATTGTAATTTCAAAAATAAAATTGTACTCTTTATTTGAATTTAACATTGACGATATGGAGAGTAAAATCCAATATGGCGGCAGGTGTAAGAGACCCGTACATTATAACATCCCGAAAAAAGACACCTTTCACCAACTTATGGGCTCTATTCTTCAAACTTCAATTAGTTCAAAGATACATAATTGGTTGTATGTGATCGTGGTACTACAGCAGTAGGCCTACATTGTATCAAGTTTTATCGAACGACTCAAGTTTTATCGAAACTCCAATCGACTTGCCCAATGAAACCCGCGCGTCTCGATCAATGATACTGAAATTCATGTTCGTTTCTTATCACTCATTCTTTGTTACATTCTACGAAAGTTGTTTAAGTGGTTTGGATTTTACAAATAATTTCTGTAGTGAAATCAATTACTACTGTAGAGGGTAATACAGTATTTTTTTTATCTGAAATCTATCCGTAAATAGTACCCAGCACGTTTACGGAAACAAATATTTTCTTAAATGTATTAACTGAAATGTAATAAGATTATGTAACAGTTATTAGGTTTTTCAGCTGTTTAGACTAACTTAGACGTTAAGTAGTTTTTTTACAAATCAGTTCATACTTTGGACCTTAATTTAAAGATAAGTATCAAAGGTGGCTAAGCTGAGATGGAGAAGAAAGCGAGGCGTTGCTCCAGCTCACTTCCATCATCCTGCCGTCAATTTCCCATCGATTTCCGTCCGTAATAAGTGGCTCACGACACGTGGGGTTGTGTTTGTGTGTGTGTAATAGGTGTGGGGGGAGGGGGGTAATCGGTAGGATTGGTGACGTAAAACATCTGTATGTAGCTAGACGTCGTAGGCCTATGTAACCTTTTATCAAGTGCAATAAAATTTAGTAGTGCATTAACAAAGTATGAAGAGTGTTTCTAGAAAATATCAAAGGTCTAATAAATTACTAAATGACAAATGAGTGCTTAGAAACGTCATTTGGAACCAGTTAACCGTTTTGAAGTATTGCAGGTGGTTACTTAAATTATCCACAGGTAGTCCGGTATCCACAAACCAGTGTTACACTATGTATCATTTTTCCAAGTAATGTATTTCCTGTTGTAATTTTACAGTAGGAAGATGGAATCTATACTTGATCTGGTTACATTATTGTTGTACTAAGTAGACAAGTGTTTACTGTTGTTTTTACAGTAGGAGGATGGATTATATATTTAATGTGTTTTCGTTATTGCGTACGAAAGTAAAAAAGTATTTCCTCTTGTTGTTTTTTACAGTAGGAGGATGGAGTCTATATTTAATGTGTTTTCGTTATTGCGTACGAAAGTAGAAAAGTATTTCCTCTTGTTGTTTTTTACAGTAGGAGGATGGAGTCTATATTTGATGTGGTTTCATTACTGGCGTACGAAAGTAGAAAAGTATTTCCTCTTGTTGTTTTTTACAGTAGGAGGATGGAGTCTATATTTGATGTGGTTTCATTACTGGCGTACGAAAGTAGAAAAGTATTTCCTCTTGTTGTTTTTTACAGTAGGAGGATTTAATGTGTTTTCGTTATTGCGTACGAAAGTAGAAAAGTATTTCCTCTTGTTGTTTTTTACAGTAGGAGGATGGATTATATATTTAATGTGTTTTCGTTATTGCGTACGAAAGTAGAAAAGTGTTTCCTCTTGTTGTTTTTTACAGTAGGAGGATGGATTCTATATTTGATGTGGTTTCATTACTGGCGTACGAAAGTAGAAAAGTATTTCCTGTTGTTGTTTCTTACAGTAGGAGGACGGATTCTATATTTGATGTGGTTTCATTACTGGCGTACGAAAGTAGAAAAGTATTTCCTGTTGTTGTTTCTTACAGTAGGAGGATGGAGTCTATATTTGATGTGGTTTCATTACTGGCGTACGAAAGTAGAAAAGTATTTCCTGTTGTTGTTTTTACAGTAGGAGGATGGAGTCTATATTTGATGTGTTTTCGTTATTGCGTACGAAAGTAGAAAAGTATTTCCTCTTATTGTTTATACAGTAGGAGGATGGATTCTATATTTGATGTGGTTTCATTACTGGCGTACGAAAGTAGAAAAGTATTTCCTCTTATTGTTTATACAGTAGGAGGATGGAGTCTATATTTGGTGTGTTCGTTATTGCGTACGAAAGTAGAAAAGTGTTTCTTGTTGTTGTTTTTACAGTAGGAGGATGGAGTCTATGTTTGGTGTGGTTTCATTACTGGCGTACGAATGTAGAAAAGTATTTCCTGTTGTTGTTTTTTTTAGTATGTGAATGACTATATGTTTGATCTAGTTTCATCATTTGCGTACAATTTAGAGAAGTGTTTCCCGGTGTTGTTTTACGTTGGAGGATGGATTGTTTATTCGATCTGGTTTTAATTATTGCTGTACGAAGTAGAAAAGTGTTTCCTGTCGTAATTAATACTGTAGGAGGATGGATTCTGTATTCGATTTAGGTTATTATTGGTGGACAAAGTAGATGTTTTCCTGTTGAAGGTAAATAGGTGGCCATTCTCTCGAATTAGTAGCTGTGAAAAAAATCAAAGTAAGGGCGTACAACTTGTTGACCAACCAGCTGATGTTTGAAACCCTCCCCATGACCTATTGGTGTTTATCGTGTTACTGTTACTCACACGTGGCTCAGTGTGCTGTTGTAAATACTGTACATGATGAAATTGCGTTATCTCAATCGTAATTAGACGTTGGTAACCAGTAAATGAGGTCGGTGGCCCACTTGGGGTTGTCACGTATCCAACACTCCCGTGCCTTGACCAATGGGCAATGACCGTCCGCGCACTTGGCCCACGGCCAGCTCGTGACCTTTACAGCTTTCGGCTGATCGATATTTTTAATCGCCAGCCTGTACACGTCAGAGAGTTGCAATTTAGCTGCCTAATTGGTAAAGGGCGAGTAGCTACATTTCCGCCGTCAGGTGATGACAGTCTTTTTGTGTTCAGTAGCGAATCGTTTTCAAAACACTTAACTTACGCGGTTCTGAACTAAGAAATTACACGATAGCACTGGGTAACTAGGTAATCCAAGAAAACTATGTATAATATAAGATGTTTCCCAATCCCAGATACATTTGAGCGGGGTTAAACTGTAAAATATTATTTCTTGTATTGCAGTCATCGTGATGTTTGCTTGTGCAAATGCCGTTTGAATTCAACCGCCATAATTGACAATTTATTGTACATTTTTTAAGAAAAGTCCCATCAAGTGAAGAGAATTTACTTTATATATAGTTTGATAATAGTTGAATCACAATCGAAACAACATTTGAACTACCCTTTGGTCCATTATATTCTCAAAAGTTTAATAAAATGTCTCGCACGGTTTCTCAATGAGTTATGCACCTATTTAGGTCAAATTAGCAACTGTATGTAGTCATATCTTCATTATTTTCCTCGATACATTTAATATTATTAAGAAGACTTAAGTTTTTAACTACACAAATTTCATATATAGTTATTAATTTAAACCCTTAAGCGCTCGCAAAAAGTCACAAGTTGTGTGACCATAGTTATTGTATGTCTGCAGTTCCGTTTTTAGATCATCCGAAAGTGTTGTTATTATTTGCTGTTGAATAAAAACGTAGCTTACAATATTCTAACTTTTTAGTAGAAATAAGGAAATCTAAACAAATTTTTCTGACTGCGCCTTTATTTGCTGTCAACAATAAACGATGGATCTACGTCTTGAAGTGGCACAAGAGGATGCGAGGTACAACCTTATCACGTGCGTTGGGGTACAGTGCTTTACATGTTGGATGTAATTCTTGTATCGATAATATAATTAACTCGTTAGCAGAGTAACCTAGTCACCTCTGCTGCTATCGCCATTACTGACACGCCAGTGATTGATTTCATAGCTCCGTCACGCCAGTCCAAAGTTCGTCTTGTGATTACACCCGGTATTCTTGGAATTCTGGTTCCGTTGTTGCTCGCAAATAGTGACGAAAGTGGTGCCGAAATAGTCGTTATTTGGAAGGAATGCAATCTGAGGTTGATTAGTGGGTTGTTCTGATAAGCCGGTTGGGAAATGTAAAACTAGAGGCTTGCTTATTTCACGTGACAAATTGCAACAAAACGGTCCGTGGCCGCTGTGGTATTAAATAACCTCCTAATTTTACACGTTTTCTATATTTGGTGGGGAATTTTTTATATGTTTAGAATTTGGGGTCTAGTTTCATTTCCATAGACTCTTGGTAGTTTTTTTGTTTTACAAATTTTAGGTGTACGTATCCCATTACGGAGTTTGTTAAACCAAACCCTCGATTTAACGGTCTCTGTGGAACAACCTGTAGTCCATTAAAACCGATTGTTCGTTAAATCAATGTGAATTCACCTCAATCTGTTATGTGATTGCCACACCTATTCAAAACTAACTGCGGTGCTGCAAGTTCATTGTTAGCTCAACGATTGGTAAAATTAAAAATACATATTACATAAAATTAATTAAGCTACATATTTTATAAAAGAAAAATGTGCATAACAATTCCTTCAGTGCGTGGTATATAGCAATTTAGACACGGTTATAAAGCTCTTAGCTGTCCGTTCAATCTGAAATCCGTAATATCGGGGTCCATTAAATCGAGGTTCACTGTTCTTTTTATCATTGAAGTAAATTTACAGACTAGTGGCAACACATTGACGCTACAGGTTAGATTAGTGTTATAGGTTGGGCTTTTTCAGTTATTAAACTGGAATTTTTGGCTCATCAGATAATGATGCTGGAAGATTACAGACTATAATTGGGCCAGACAGAAATTGACCTGCGTGTAATATTTAGCGCATTAGGGGTTTTAGCAGGGGAAGGGTCGTTCCACCACTCATTACGGGTGTGACTAGTCTTCATTAGTTTAACGCTCGCAACTATGTTTAGCTGAACAAAAATATTGTTCAGTAGCTATTTATTGTTTATAATTTTGTTAATTGTGTTATTGTTATTTGAATATTAAATAGTGATTCAATTTAATCGTTGTAAGCTTGATTCGTTAGTGTTAATCAATCCAACCAAAGGTCACTGCTGCTAATGACGTAGTGGGCGGGGCTTGTTATTGTGCTGTCAGTCCGTGGCCTAAATTCTTCTTAGTTGCCATGACAACATTAAATGTAATTACACAGTGGGGGAAGACTATTAAATCTCTACTCACTTCCGCCTTAGTTCATTTCTCTCTCTCTCTCTCTCTCTCTCTCTCTCTCTCTCTCTCTCTCTCTCTCTCTCTCTCTCTCTCTCTCTCTCTCTCTCTCTCTCCCTCCCTCTCTCTCTTTCCCCCTCCCCTCTCTCTCTCTCTCTCTCTCTCTCTCTCTCTCTCTCTCTCTCTCTCTCTCTCTCTCTCTCTCTCTCTCTCTCTCTCTCTCTCTCTCTCTCTCTCTCTCTCTCCCTCTCTCTTTCCCCACCTCCCCCTCTCTCTCTCTCTCAACGTGTTTGTAGTAGGTCACTTTCTAAGTGGCCTATCTCTATTGTGTTTTATGAATTAATTGTGACATTCTTATTTACCACTGTACAATAAATTACTGTACTTAAAAATTGTTTAGGAAATAATCACTTTTTGATAATGACGTTAAAAAACTATGAATTTCTTAGTTTATTTATGATATTTTAGTTAGATATTTTTTTATGAAGGTCGTAATTGTCTCGCCAAATTTATATTATTCATTTTCTATGACTACTGTAGTTCAGTGGTCTTTAATGTGAAATAGTTTAGTATTTTTTTACTGGAAGTGATCACTTCACAGCAGTATTCACTTCTAACCACATGACCTACAGAAGTTGGAGGTTCGGGTACCCTGAAGTACGATTGGCTATACATCGACGTATCGAATACAGACTAGTGACAGTGCATAACTTTCTCGTGTGCACGCGAGGCAACCGTACTGAAACAACCAACATATAACCGTCTTTCTAGATGTGCATATAGAGAAGTTTAGCGACGGTGAAATGTTTCCAAGAAATTTATATTCATGCAACAAATGTTAAATTTATACGTCGATTCAGTTTTGGTTGCTAAAAATAAATAAATAAGGTACGTCCGAAGTATAAGAGATTAAAAAAACCTATGCTGTTAATAATATGAATACAATTTTAGTATTTACGATACAACACTACTAACAATTAATACAAATAACGTTTGTTTATTGACTAATAATTCAATTTATTTTTGGAGTATTCCCCTAAATCTAACAAAACATCAGTCCAGTCTCAGATGAATGGTTGGTTTTTATAATATTAGGTTAGTAATATTTAGAAATAGCGTCTCATTTAGCATTTTACGTGTTATTAGAAATTACAAGTAACAATTTTGTACTATATCAAAGATAAAAAAGAAACAGAGGTCTCTTTCTTAGGGCCGAAGTGAACGTCTCTGTGTCATTTAAATATATTTCAACTAATGTAGGCTACTTCTTCATAGATCTGTACTACGTTTATTCTTACACATTTGGAAGGAATAAAGGAAGGGACTGACAAGGTGCTGGCTCTGCCATCCCCTTGGCAAACTGGTGAAATAACTACTCGACATACATTTAGCGCACTATTTGACGCGTCCTCTGCTTCTTTTTTCTCTGAGATTGATTAAACTAGTGTTTTGAGACGCTCATTCGTTTGTAATTTATACATTTTGCTCAGTTTGTAATGATATAGGCTAAGCATCTTTTAAGAAATATTTCCTTGCTTGAGACCAAGTTATTGAGGAATAAAAAGCAACCGTAAACAAATGACATCCATAAAAAGCTGTCATAGCGTAGTCCTTATTTATGACACAATCATAAAACAATCGTATTTTATTATCGTGTTTTAGACAGGTATAACCAAGTATGGTTTATATTATGAGCATTCCTCGTTTCGTTATCACCACGGGGTTTCACTGTTAAGGATGATTCTTTTAAGTTCGGTTGGCATCAATGTTATTGGAAGTATATAATTTGGTGATGCCAACCGAACAGTTAAACTATAATCATTAGCAGTCCAGAGAGACTTTAGTGTCGTCGATAAGGTTGCTAGTGAAAACTGCTAACAACTTTAATCAATAAAATTTGAATTTTATATTTAGCATCTTGTTTATCATGCAAAATCAAGGAAGACAAAGTTATTGTATTGTTACTCCTTCTTTATAAGCTTTGTCTGTTGCCAAACAATGTAAAATGTCGTGCTAATCTGATGGCTGTGAGGTAGCAAACATTATTAATGATCTTAAGTTTATGCAGTAACATCTTTATTAGAAAAGATGTTACTGTTAGAGAACTTATTTCGGATATAGTTCTGTTTTGGAAAATTTGACTATGAAAATCATATCAAAAGCATACTATCTAATCGGACCGGTTTGTTGTCGCTGCAAATCAAGCGGTTCGATAAATAATTACACATAGAATATTACTGTAAAATGATAAAGTTTGGTTTTCCTTTTTTATCAATTTTGTAGTTTTTTTTCTGTTAGTTGAGTTCTGTATTTTGTGGTTATCGAATATTACACTAAAAAGATTTCTCTAAATGTTTTAAGTGTGTTTATTCGTTTTTTGTCAAGTGTGCTTCCCAGTAGTACGTGTATGTGTGTCCTGTGTTATCAAGTGTGCTGCTCAGTAGTACGTGTATGTGTGTCCTGTGTTATCAAGTGTGCTGCCCAGTAGTACGTGTATGCGTGTCCCGTTTTGTCAAGTGTGCTGCCCAGTAGTACGTGTATGTGTGTCCTGTGTTATCAAGTGTGCTGCCCAGTAGTACGTGTATGTGTGTCCTGTTTTGTCAAGTGTGCTGCCCAGTAGTACGTGTTTGTGTGTCCTGTTTTGTCAAGTGTGCTGCCCAGTAGTATGTTTATGTGTGTCCTGTGTTATCAAGTGTGCTGCCCAGTAGTACGTGTACGTGTGTCCTGTGTTGTCAAGAGTGCTGCCCAGTAGTACGTGTACGTGTGTCTTGTGTTGTCGAGTGTGCTGCCCAGTAGTACGTGTACGTGTGTCCTGTGTTGGCAAGTGTGCTGCCCACTAGTACGTGTACGTGTGTCCTGTGTTGTCAAGTGTGCTGCCCAGTAGTACGTGTATGTGTGTCCTGTTTTGTCAAGTGTGCTGCCCAGTAGTACGTGTACGTGTGTCCTGTGTTGTCGAGTGTGCTGCCCAGTAGTACATGTACGTGTGTCCTGTGTTGGCAAGTGTGCTGCCCACTAGTACGTGTACGTTTGTCCTGTTTTGTCAAGTGTGCTGCCCAGTAGTACGTGTATGTGTGTCCTGTTTTGTCAAGTGTGCTGCCCAGTAGTACGTGTACGTGTGTCCTGTGTTATCAAGTGTGCTGCCCAGTAGTACGTGTACGTTTGCCCTGTGTTATCAAGTGTGCTGCCCACTAGTACGTGTACGTGTGTCCTGTGTTGTCAAGTGTGCTGCCCACTAGTACGTGTACGTGTGTCCTGTGTTATCAAGTGTGCTGCCCACTAGTACGTGTACGTGTGTCCTGTGTTATCAAGTGTGCTGCCCACTACTACGTGCACGTGTGTCCTGTGTTATCAAGTGTGCTGCCCAGTAGTACGTGTACGTGTGTCCTGTGTTGTCAAGTGTGCTGCCCACTAGTACGTGTACACGTGTGTCCTGTTTTGTCAAGTGTGCTGCCTAGTAGTATGTTTATGTGTGTCCTGTTTTGTCAAGTGTGCTGCCCAGTAGTACGTGTATGTGTGTCCTGTTTTGTCAAGTGTGCTGCCTAGTAGTACGTGTATGTGTGTCCTGTTTTGTCAAGTGTGGTGCCTAGTAGTACGTGTATGTGTGTCCTGTTTTGTCAAGTGTGCTGCCCACTACTACGTGTATGTGTGCCCGGTGTTGTCAAGTGTGCTGCCCAGTAGTACGTGTACGTGTGTCCTGTTTTGTCAAGTGTGCTGCCTAGTAGTACGTGTATGTGTGTCCTGTTTTGTCAAGTGTGCTGCCCACTACTACGTGTATGTGTGCCCGGTGTTGTCAAGTGTGCTGCCCAGTAGTACGTGTACGTGTGTCCTGTTTTGTCAAGTGTGCTGCCCAGTAGTACGTGTATGTGTGTCCTGTTTTGTCAAGTGTGCTGCCTAGTAGTACGTGTACGTGTGTCCTGTTTTGTCAAGTGTGCTGCCCAGTAGTACGTGTATGTGTGTCCTGTTTTGTCAAGTGTGCTGCCCAGTAGTACGTGTACGTGTGTCCTGTGTTGTCAAGTATGCTACCCAGTAGTACGTGTATGTGTGTCCTGTTTTGTCAAGTGTGCTGCCCAGTAGTACGTGTACGTGTGTCCTGTGTTGTCAAGTGTGCTACCCAGTAGTACGTGTATGTGTGTCCTGTTTTGTCAAGTGTGCTGCCCAGTAGTACGTGTATGTGTGTCCTGTTTTGTCAAGTGTGCTGCCCAGTAGTACGTGTACGTGTGTCCTTTGTTGTCAAGTATGCTACCCAGTAGTACGTGTATGTGTGTCCTGTTTTGTCAAGTGTGCTGCCCAGTAGTACGTGTACGTGTGTCATGTGTTGTCAAGTGTGCTGCCCAGTAGTACGTGTACGTGTGTCCTGTGTTGTCAAGTATGCTACCCAGTAGTACGTGTACGTGTGTCCTGTTTTGTCAAGTGTGCTGCCCAGTAGTACGTGTACGTGTGTCCTGTGTTGTCAAGTGTGCTGCCCAGTAGTACGTGTATGTGTGTCCTGTGTTGTCAAGTGTGCTGCCCAGTAGTACGTGTATGTGTGTCCTGTGTTATCAAGTGTGCTGCCCAGTAGTACGTGTAAGTGTGTCCTGTGTTGTCAAGTGTGCTGCCCAGTAGTACGTGTATGTGTGTCCTGTTTTGTCAAGTGTGCTGCCCAGTAGTACGTGTACGTGTGTCCTGTGTTGTCAAGTGTGCTGCCCAGTAGTACGTGTACGTGTGTCCTGTGTTGTCAAGTGTGCTGCCCAGTAGTACGTGTATGTGTGTCCTGTGTTATCAAGTGTGCTGCCCAGTAGTACGTGTACGTGTGTCCTGTGTTGTCAAGTGTGCTGCCCAGTAGTACGTGTATGTGTGTCGTGTGTTGTCAAGTGTGCTGCCCAGTAGTACGTGTACGTGTGTCCTGTGTTGTCAAGTGTGCTGCCCAGTAGTACGTGTATGTGTGTCCTGTGTTATCAAGTGTGCTGCCCAGTAGTACGTGTACGTGTGTCCTGTGTTGTCAAGTGTGCTGCCCAGTAGTACGTGTACGTGTGTCCTGTGTTGTCAAGTGTGCTGCCCAGTAGTACGTGTATGTGTGTCCTGTGTTATCAAGTGTGCTGCCCAGTAGTACGTGTATGTGTGTCCTGTGTTGTCAAGTGTGCTGCCCAGTAGTACGTGTACGTGTGTCCTGTGTTGTCAAGTGTGCTGCCCAGTAGTACGTGTATGTGTGTCCTGTGTTATCAAGTGTGCTGCCCAGTAGTACGTGTACGTGTGTCCTGTGTTGTCAAGTGTGCTGCCCAGTAGTACGTGTACGTGTGTCTTGTGTTGTCAAGTGTGCTGCCCAGTAGTACGTGTATGTGTGTCCTGTGTTGTCAAGTGTGCTGCCCAGTAGTACGTGTACTTGTGTCCTGTGTTGTCAAGTGTGCTGCCCAGTAGTACGTGTATGTGTGTCCTGTGTTGTCAAGTGTGCTGCCCAGTAGTACGTGTACGTGTGTCGTGTGTTGTCAAGTGTGCTGCCCAGTAGTACGTGTATGTGTGTCCTGTGTTATCAAGTGTGCTGCCCAGTAGTACGTGTATGTGTGTCCTGTGTTGTCAAGTGTGCTGCCCACTACTACGTGTATGTGTGTCCTGTGTTATCAAGTGTGCTGCCCAGTAGTACGTGTACGTGTGTCCTGTGTTGTCAAGTGTGCTGCCCAGTAGTACGTGTACGTGTGTCCTGTGTTGTCAAGTGTGCTGCCCAGTAGTACGTGTACGTGTGTCCTGTGTTGTCAAGTGTGCTGCCCAGTAGTACGTGTATGTGTGTCATGTGTTGTCAAGTGTGCTGCCCAGTAGTACGTGTACGTGTGTCCTGTGTTGTCAAGTGTGCTGCCCAGTAGTACGTGTATGTGTGTCCTGTGTTGTCAAGTGTGCTGCCCAGTAGTACGTGTATGTGTGTCGTGTTTTGTCATGCATAATTATTTGAATATGAGTAATACTTACGTTAACATTAATGTGAATGTTTTATCTAAGTATCATCCAGTATTTGGTCGAATACACTTTATGTTCCGATAAGACAGTAATTTGCACAAACTGAGTACCGGTATTGTATTTTTTTAATTCTCACGTCATATGATCCTCATTTTCTAAAGTATTATTTTTAGGTATAACACTTGACATATAATCATGAATAAATAATTTGTATCGAGTTGTATTGTAACGCATATATAATATTATTACGATTCTTAAAGGTAGCTCAGTATCCAAACAATAGAAGCAAAAATAACATTGTGATATTACATCCGATTTATTTGCCAAAATAAATAAACGTTATTACATTTTTAAATGTGCACAAATAAATTTGATATAATCAAAACACTGCCATACTAAAAGGTGATTGTAGATTGTTGAATTCGAGGATGTCGAAGGTTTGATGAATTTCTCCAAGCGATCTTTAAAACCTTCTGACGATCTTTAGGTATCCTTTAAAATACACGACAGTTGAATTTGATAATTTTAACGATTTTTTAATGTAATCTTGCAATACAGAATGAAATCGTGTTCATTTTCGATAAATAAGCAGAACCAGACACGAAATAAAGTGATTTACGGATTTTATAACGGTTCTGATGTCTGAGCCTCTCTTACCGTCATTTGGGTTACATTTACTTACATACGGTAGGGTATATAATACAAACATCTACGACGACTGCACCCCGCTCCACAATCATGTGTATCAAGAAGAAAGAGAACATTTCCATATTGTTTATTTAAAGCCACTTACGTTGTGACCTACTGAAAGCCCCGGTGCGAGAGAGATGCGCTGGGTGCTGGAAGTGAGCGAGAACTACTAATTCCCCACTGTGTCATTCCATTCAGTGCTGTCATAGTACTACTAGGTAGACGGTAGGCCGCATGATGGCACCGCAGTATCAAGCCCCGCCCATCTACGTCATTAGCAGAAGTGACCTTTGGTTGGTTTGACCAACACTAAAAATCAAGTTTATAACGATTAAATTAAATCATTATTTATTATTCAAATATCAATTAATAATAAAAGTAACAATAATTACTGTACAAGTACTGTCCATATGTACAGTTTATGTTATCAGTACTCATGCTCCTTGTGTTGTTGCAGGTGCGGTGAGCAGTGCTGACAGAGACGCCATGTAATATGAAATCCGGGTTGGTGCGAGGCAGTGAGCCCTCTTACCGCCTGCAAGTGGGTGCTTCCGTGACGCGTTACCAGTCGTGCACGGTCGACCCCCGGCCTTCCAGAGTGGTCCACTGCCCAGAACTCAACGCCTGTTTGGTCCACGAGGCGGCGCCGGTCCACTGCAATGCCGTTCACTACGGGTACGCGGTGCCGGTGAACGTGGTACCTGTGCCGCAGCAACCCCAGCTGGCCGAGCTGGTGCTGGACGCCGACCGAGATCTCCCACCAGAGACTGTCTCCTACCTGCTGAGGGCCACAGACCAGATGGCGGCTACGGCCAACCATCGGGGCCGCATTGCCGAGCCCGAGGAGGACATCGCCGCCATCGCCAAGCAAATCTCGGACCACGCCGAGGCCATATACCAGACGTGGAAGTCTAGAGGGTTGGCGCCCACGGAGATCCTCAACTGCCATACCAACTCGACAGCAGCAGACAAGTTTGGATCCGCACTGACCCCACATCCTCCGACGTCACCAGTCGTTGACCTCCTCTCCACTCCTACTTCACTCAATACCAACAACCTTGAGCAACTCGTCAATAACTTTGTAGTAGAAGATAAGGCAAGAATTGCGCGCCAGAAAACTACTAATCCAGCTAAGGCCATGCCGTCGTCAATACAATTCGCGCTGCAGAAATTCGAGAAGAAGGCTGCCTCGGATCCGGTGAAAGTGATCCCCAAACAGACGAATCAAAGACAAAGTGAGCCTATCTTGAGGAATTACACAAACTCAACTCCTAAACCTTTCCAAGCGAAACCTTCAAATATATCACCCTATATTATGGAAACCATAGAGTCCACATTCCCGGACGATTTAGAAAAGCAAAAATCCACTAAAATGGAGGAAGGAGGTTCCGGATTGACAACGTGGCCATTGAAGAACAAGACTGTTGGAGACACTATAAAAAAACTAGGAGGCAATTTGGATTCTAAGACTGAAGGAAAGTACTTAACTATGCCCAAATCATCGGGATCTGAGTACTTGGACGAAGTGGCCAAAGAGGAGGAACGACTAATAAACGCTTTAAAAACTGGAATAATAATAGCAGAAGATCCCAATAGTAAAAGGAATACCTCTAAGAAAACAACGGGGTTGTTACAAAAGAAAGCGCTAAAAGACAACAAACCAAAAGAACTAGTGTCTTCTAATTCGTCGTCGTCGGACGTTGTGGATTTTGCGCGAAAATCCGAGGAAAAAGCGGAAATGAAACAAGTGTTAAACAAAGTGAACGTGTTAAGTAAAGTGGAGGCTTTCAGCAAAGTGGAGTCCCAGCAGCAGCAAGGAGTTATGGTTCGGAGGTCTCCCTCTGCCAAGGCTCCTGGTGGGTCCGTCCCGCACCCAGAGTTGCGGGCACGTCCTGCCAATAACGTAACCCCCAACCCTGTCAGGCCTTTCCTCACCAGAGGTTCGGTCGCTGAAAGGGTCCTCATATTCGAGAAGTGTCCGACGGAGTTGATAATGGAGAAACGAAGTAAAGGCACAGGCCTTAACTCTTGGAGAAACACTTCCGTCGATGTCCAAGCTAAAGCGCAGGTGAGTACTTTGATTATTTGCTTTAAATATGATTTTATGTGATTCAAAGTACCTAAGCTTTGTGCTGTTGGAGAAAAAAAAGTTAACCCTATGATAAATAGTGGCCTGAATTTCAGTCACCCAATGTTCTTTCCAAAGTCGTAGAAGACAACTAATGCAAGTAAGTAGTAAACTTTACAAATGCAGAAGAAATATTTAAAGTTCAGAATAAGATAAAGGCCGATTCTTCTTCATTCATAGTCAACCTTGGGGTTGGTTTGCAGCAGTTCTCCAATCCAGTCTTTTCTGCCTACCGGAGTTCTACATACGAAATACAACTCATATCCTTTATAATTTAAGACATGTCATTCAGCCAGGGCCTTCTTCGTGAGTTTTTCCATAAAATTAGTCTTTCTTTTTTATCTTTTGTCATGCCATTCTTACGTTTAAAATGCCCAATTACCTTTTTTCGTCTTGTTAGGATGCTCTTTCATTGTGATCTTTCTCCTCCCACTATTCTAAAAACCTTCTAATTGGTGAATCTCTAAACCCTACCAATTTTCAACTTTCTTCTGTATATACTGTACTTTTCTTCTACATAACGAGGCGACACACATTCAACGCACTATTGGATGTGACCTCTGTTATCTTCTTCTCTGTGGTGGTGGAATGAGTCTTCTAGATGCCCTCTAAAAAATTGCTTTAAAGGCTAATGAGGCTCAGATAACTTTGAGCATAGCACGAAAAAACGGAAAAACACAAATCCAATGACGAACTGTCAACTGATCTAATAACGGTGTTATGAGTAAACAAATTCTAGGTTTGAAATCAAGTTGAAAAAGATATGTAATGTTTTTGTTAGTTGTATAGCTTTAATTGTTGCCTAAAGGAATTGATATTCAGATGATTAATTTTAAATAAAATGGAAAGTGTAAATTATACTTTTACACGTAATCTGACAGACTGTGCCAAGTTTGTAGGCGTCTCTCGTACATAAGAAAGTAAACATACGGCCGAATAACACTTTACATAGGTAGCATTAACAATATTTTTGTTGGGCCTGGAAGACATTATCATCGTCGCGGCTTTGATGCCGATCTCCCGCTGTTTACTACGGTCTGAACTACGACGCATTCTATGCAAATATGACGATCGCCGAACAACTTCACCCGGGAGTCGGCAACGCTGTGTATGTTAACTCCTCTCGTAACACATGTAAATAAGAAATCGTTCATTTCCATTTTATGCGCGTAATTGCCAACGGAGCGTTTGGAATCAAATCACCATCGTGCACGTGCCACAGCAAACTCATAATTTTCAAATGAAACTGTTAGTAATGTCAGTGTTATGTAAACTTGGTCGTTATAGCCAGTAAGTAACGTAATTTTGCCAAAGTTCAATTTTCTTTTTCTTTTTTTTTCAATTTATTATGCCTTGAGCTTGACTGTTCTTATGATTTATTGTAACGTTGTAGTTGTATGTAACTGACTTCTTATGTTTTATTATAACGTTGTAGTTGTATGTAACTGACTTCTTATGTTTTATTATAACGTTGTAGTTGTATGTAACTGACTGTTCTTATGTTTTATTATAACGTTGTAGTTGTATGTAACTGACTGTTCTTATGTTTTATTGTAACGTTGTAGTTGTATGTAACTGACTGTTCTTATGTTTTATTGTAACGTTGTAGTTGTATGTAACTGACTGTTCTTATGTTTTATTGCAACGTTGTAGTTGTACGTAACGGAGTGTTCTTGTGTTTTATTGTAACGTTGTAGTTGTACGTAACGGAGTGTTCTTGTATTTTATTGTAACGTTGTAGTTGTACGTAACGGAGTGTTCTTATGTTTTATTGCAACGTTGTAGTTGTACGTAACGGAGTGTTCTTGTGTTTTATTGTAACGTTGTAGTTGTATGTAACGGAGTGTTCTTGTATTTTATTGTAACGTTGTAGTTGTACGTAACGGAGTGTTCTTATGTTTTATTGTAACGTTGTAGTTGTACGTAACGGAGTGTTCTTGTGTTTTATTGTAACGTTGTAGTTGTACGTAACGGAGTGTTCTTGTATTTTATTGTAACGTTGTAGTTGTATGTAACGGAGTGTTCTTGTGTTTTATTGTAACGTTGTAGTTGTACGTAACGGAGTGTTCTTGTGTTTTATTGTAACGTTGTAGTTATACGTAATGGAGTGTTCTTGTGTTTTATTGTAACGTTGTAGTTGTACGTAACGGAGTGTTCTTGTGTTTTATTGTAACGTTGTAGTTGTATGTAACTGACTGTTCTTATGTTTTATTGTAACGTTGTAGTTGTACGTAACGGAGTGTTCTTGTGTTTTATTGTAACGTTGTAGTTGTATGTAACTGACTGTTCTTATTTTTGATTATAATGCTATATTTTTTGGTAACTTCTGTAATTTTCTCTTCTTCTGAATGTCCGATGTGTTCGTTTATCTGCAGTTACCAGTTTCTCTCTACCTCACATACGATAGTTGTTACGCACGTACGATATTTGTCGTTATTCTGTTCGTTTATCTGCAGTTACCAGTTACCCTCTACTGCACGTATATGTTAGTTACTACTTACGTACGATAGTTGTTACGTACGTACGATATTTGTCGTTATTCTGTACGTTTATCTGCAGTTAGCAGTTACTCTCTACCTCACATACGATATTTGTTACGTACGAACGATATTTTTCGTTATTCTGTACGTTTATCGGCAGTCGGGAGTTACTTTCTATCATATATATGTTAATAATCACCATTGATTTCATACAGAAGTAGATTTCCCATCCAATGTTAAATTTTGAGTTTCAAAATATCAACATTTTTGTGGTCCATTGTGGAGCGCTATTGTAGTCTCATGTAAATGTAATACAGCTTAAACAAGCTGTGGTTGCTGTAACTAACCAAATTATTGCCATAAATATTCCTATTAGATAGTATATCTATTATTGTAGGTGTATACAAGTTAGGCTAGTACGGACGTACGTGTGAATTTTATACCAGTTAAGTTTTCTAGCATACATAACATAAAAAAAAACTAACGGTATAGTTTTATTGTAATAGAGGGAGGCCTATGTGTACATACATAAGAATGCTAGTATATTACTAATGTGATGTACTAGGTTATCTGTAACGGTCGAAGACGGTGGCTCGCCCAACCACTGTAATGAGGCTCCCACCCACGTAATTAATTGGGAGCAATGAATGTAGAAAATTGCCGAGGCATTCTTCATGTGGAAATGTCACGATGGCCAGCATGCACACCTCACGGTGACGGATGGACCATCAGTCCTGCTTGCCGCGCCCACCCTACCCTTCTTGTCTCACGAACTTTGATTGCACCCACAAATATTACGTTACTTCCGTTTTCCTGGCCAGACACAATTAAAATGAAAAAAGTGTATTCTATTTTTTCACCAGCCGACAGGCCTTGATTCGCTATTTGGTGGTTCTATACGCTTGCTTACCCTTCCCTCCGTGGTTCTCTCTAGTCTCTTCTATCGCATCAATATAAAAGTTCAGCCTGCTTGCATTCTCATATATGGCAACGTTTTATAGTCTAGAAAAGCCTATAAGTCTACTTTGGGAGGATTGAAAGTAGTGCAATCTTGCCAGAGTTAGTAGAAATTACCTTAAACATTTCACAATGAAAACCAAATTAGCCAAGCTTTTGGGTCATGTGTATGTTGTTTGTATCAGCTGTAATTATTAGGTCAATGTTACTGTTGTGGAAAAAAGGAAACGTTAAGGGGCTATTTCTACCCCTTAGGAATGGAATTTAGAGATATTCTTTCTTAGTGGGTCTCAATGATACAAAAGCTAACTTTCAATCTAATATCATTAAAATCTGTTCAGTGGTTCTGGAGATGTTATGAGTGAGTCCATAGTTTTTTATTTTTATGCAGTGAGTACAGAATATTAATATGATGAAGATGTGCTTAGGAAAACTCAACACTTGTCTTCTTCTGTATTATGATTCTAGTCCAACATTTTTCAATTCACTCTCACAGTAAGTGACGCACGAGTCAGACATTGGCTAAGCCGATCCTTGTTAGATGTTATCGGGACATTAATTTTGTAATCTATCATTTCGTCGAATTTAAAAAATGTTGTGATCTAGTTTTTAGTTATACAGGGTGGAAAAAATATGGAAACCCTTTATTAACAACGTTATTTTTTTCCATAGATAATTTGATAATTTAATGTTTTTTAATAATTGTGTTCCATAAAGTATAAGTTTTGATCAGACTAATTTTCCAAAAACCGTTAAATAGCGGAAAAATAATATTGTTTTAAATAATTACTTTGACATTCAAATGACCGCTACTCGGGAAAGAATAAACCTTTCGAGGTCCGGTTTGCGACAGTTAATTTCTATTGAATAGACCTTTCATTTGATATCAAACTTGACCTAAGCTGACGTTGAAGATTTTCGTTCAACTCCTTGAGTACGAAGTTGCCGCCCTCCTGAAAAGATGAAATGTCGCTAATGACGTCAAAAAGTATGTTCTTAGTAACCATTATAATGTATAAGATTTCAATTGTACAAGTGAATTGAAGTCATACTAAATTTGTGAAAGCGTTTCCATATTTTTTCCTCCCTGTATATGTTTAAACACCACTGATGTTGTAGGCGTGAGTCTGGGCCATTTTTATTCAAATTTTAATTGAATTTACGATATTTCTGCTTGTCATCGACATTAGTACGCTCACTTTAAAATTTTGAAAGGGCGTTATATGGATTACGTAGCCAGATTTAATGTTTTGTAAATATTTACAATGAATCCCACGTTTATTGAATTTGATGTGAGGAATGGTTTCGATCCAAACATTCACAAAATCATAGGTGGGACAATATGGTCTTGTTCGGTGTCCACTTTAAACTACCATTTGAATAGTTGTACTTAATGGCAACTATCTGTACAAAGGTTTGACTCATACAAATCCATATAAATAGTAAGTGGCCATGGTCTTATTGGAATGTATCAAGTTTACGTCATAACTGTTTGTAATGCTCTCATCAGATTAGTAATGTATACAGTTTCGAACTTCGATTATTCATAGTTAGTAAACAACATGTTGCATGTTTACTTGGTTACCTACTCAGAATTGACTGGATAAACTAGGCGAATGGCCACAGTGAAGTTGGTGAATGCAAAGGCCACAGAGTAAGATATGAATCTAGAGAGTCAAAGGCGTTCAAAGTAATCAGCTCATTACGACGAGCCTCATCAGCGGGAAGCGACAGCTTCGTCAGCGCAATTCAGCAAACTCACGCGTTCTCGTAGAGGAAGGTTCGCTTTTTATGTTTGAGATCTCACTAAGACTAGTTTAATAATGAGTAGGGGCCTTCTGTATAAGTGTTTCTTCTTTATAGAATCAGCTTTTTGGTCCTTAATTGCGACAGTTGCCCAGATTTTGTCAATTGTACCGTTAAATTCCATATCTACCTCTAAATTTTGTTATTGTTGGCCAATGTTTCATATTACTTTGATAACAACACATCAAACCAACTTCTGATTCAATTTAGCAATATTAATTTGCCCTTGTTGAAAAATAAATTTACAGTTGGGTCGTAACGCCAAAAACATTTTATGCAGTTGCGACACAGCTAATGTAAAATTACATGTCTTCATAATGTATTACAGTTATAGAAACACGTCACATCCCGTAGTGCGCTGAATGTGTGTCGAGACGATATTTCTCCTGTTTTTCATGGGAATGGCAGGGCCAGCACCTTGTCAATCTCTCCCTTCATTCCTCCCGAATCCAAAAGGACAAACGTAGTCCCTACATAAATTACAGATGTATGAAGACGTGCACTAATTGTATTCTATTACTGTCACTGAGGCGTTCCGTGCGGCGATAAGAAGAAGCGATTGCTTTTTCTGTTTACTCTGTGTAGTTGCGGAATTCAACTTATCGAAAGAAATGCAAATGCATGACATCGAGAAAAGAGCCGACCACTTATATAGCAATCTGCAAACATTCGCGTCCAGTGTGTGTCTGACATCTGACAATGGCACGGTCATGACATAGCAGGCCTTCCGGTGGGGCGGGTCGGCCCACCTCGCCCACTCGGTGCGTGTTGCCCACACAGCCCGCACTACGCACCCGCCCCCGCCCTCCGACTGACCTCGGTCCACAATTTACATATTCCCTTCCGACTTCGGGTTTTAATAAGTTATTTATAATATTATGGAATGTTTGTTCTTGAATGTTTTTGACCGTTCTAGAAATTTCTTGAGGTAACAAAATTGAATTAGGGTTCTGTACTTTGAGTCAGTCTGTACAGTAATGATGTCTGTTGTAAACATTATTTTTGTTTATTCCAAAACATTTCAATACAACTTTGTATTTTTAAAATGAAATTGGTTTTGACCTTAAATACATTTTTTATGGATAACTATTACTAGAGAACCCCCTACCTCGTAGTAAATCATTAGACAATTTTGATGATGCTGTATTATAGTCTATACAAATTTTAGGGCGAATACTGAATATCGTTTGTTTGCCAAAGAGAAAGATAACAAGAGGTGTAGGCCAATCGTCATTTCCCAGAATCCGTTAATGATGTGGACATTTATCAACATTTGACAGAGACAACGGATATAAAGACTAGCAGGTCAGCGGCCAGTTGATGATTTCTCTCCCTTCTGTGTTGGTGAGTGTCTCAACTGCCGGCTGATTTATAGGAAATAAGTGTTTCACACATTGAGCTGATCTCACTTGGCATCTTCTGTGGAAGAACTTCCAAACAGACCACAGCGAGTAGCAAGCGCGATTTCAAATGATTTGTGATGGTAGTGATGCCTACATAACCATCGCAGAGAAACAATAAACAGAGGTCATTCAATAGTGCACTGAATGTATGTCGAGTTTACCATTTCTTTGGTAGCCAGCGCCATCAACTGGTCAGTCCCTCCCTTAGGGGACGGGACGACTGGCACACATTTTTGGACCTTCTGCCCATGGCAGTATTGGCACAATCATTAGAGAGGAATAAGTAGGGTCAACTCGCCTGCTTGGAAAAGGCAGGATTGGCACAGTCGCTCGACCAGGTAGACGCCATCGAACGAGGGAAAACGGGAATTTTATTATTCCCGTCAACTCTGCGTGGCAGTCATTTGCCCGTGATATAACAAATTTTTAAATTTAAACCTCACTGGTGTTTAAGTTTTTCTCTTATAGAAAATATGTTTTACACATAAAATTCAATTAAATTGCTTTTTTAAATTGATTTTTTGTTCTTCCATTTTGATATATCCGTGTTAGTTCAACATGTTCCCCACAGTTTAGGTTAGGTTAGGTTAGGTTAGGTTAGGTTAGGTTAGGTTAGGTACTTCAATAAGCACCACAGCAGGGAATTTGCGGGGGCAAAAAAGTTCCCATTTTCCCGCATTCTGGCCACCTGGCTGCTACTACCTGGCCGGGCGGTGTGTGCCAATCGTGCCTTTCTGAAACTTACAGGTTGACCCTTCTTAATACCCTCTAATGACTGTGCCAGTCGTGCAATTCCAAATCGGCCAAAAATGTGTGCCAATCGTTCTACGGCCCTCCCTTATGCTTCCCTACCAAATCCTCTAAGATAAGTTTAGTAATTATTCACATAGATCGTTAAAAAGATGTACATTAGTTGTAATACGTTTATACGGTTAAGTGCCACGGAGCCTGAGGCGTTCGCTGTAGCGATAAGAAAGCGATTACTGTTTGTTCCTTCTCAGTGAAAGATTTTTAATTAGATGATCTTCACATACTAGCAAAATTAATCAACGACCTGTTCAAAGTAAATTACGGTTAAGTTTTGGAAGTTTGAAAATTCTTGGTAAAATTCTAATGTTGGCGTTGTAAGTTGTTATTAGGTTTAAAAGTGAGATAAAACAATTAAACATTTTTTGTCGGAATTAAATTTTCATTTATTCTATATACGATGTTTGGGATATGTTTTATTAACGGTAAGAAATTTAGTATTTTTAAAATTTATGATGTTCTAAAAACGAGTAGTGAAACATTCATTTCTTTTTACTGACGAATTTTTCATTTTTCATATGTTTTGTGTTGTAAGTTTTGTTTATAAGGATAATATTATGGATGGTTTTCAAGTTTTATTTTAAAATGTTATAAACGGATTTTATAGTATTTAAATTTTATTTTACTGTCAATTGTTTGACCTTTCTATCCGTTGTCTGTTTCACGAAGTGTTCATTGGACGTGGTCGGGGGGGAGGGGGTAGAGTGGTTGTCAAGAGAGCAATGGAGAGCCCTTGATCGAACGTTTCATCTGCCGCGACCTAGTTGCCTCAGGCACGTGACCTGACCTTCTGACTACGACCATTTAACGATCACTATTTTACTGTGTAAGGCTCTGTTAGCATTACAGCCTCGTTTGGAGATTAGAAGTAAAATTAATTAATTCATTTAGATGATCTGGATCTCTCGTTATTTTGTTAATAATTTCAAAATTTAACAATCATAGTTCCTTTATATTATTTTGACAAGTAAACAACAGAATATGTGATGTTTGAATTTGTGAATACAGACTCTCCCACCAACCAATATACGTACAACGGTAATGACCCACCCACCCACCCTTATACGTACAGTAGTATAACCCACCCGCCTACTCTTACACGTACAGTGGTAATGACCCACTCGCCCATATTTAAACGTACAGTTTTTATCACCCACTCCTACACGCATAGTGGTAGGCCTACACCAACCCATACTTATACAGTGGTATTTACCCACCCTTATAATATAGTGGTAATAACCTCCCACCCACCTAACCATGTCAAGTACTAATCCCTGACTCAGTCAACGTATAAAAGTACTATACTCATGAAGTGTCCATAGTTAGAGAGTTTCAATTAAAAACCCACACCATGAAAATGAGTCAAGAAGTTTTTGTTGGTTAATTTAATAGAGGAATAGAGTTTCACAATTAGGGAGTAGTGAGCTAAATACATGTTTCTACTAAATTACTATGAGGAATTTAAATGAGGGGGAAAAGTAGTGCAACTTTACAGTTATATGTGCTATCCACTTTTTTTACGTAATCCCCCTTTCAGTAGTTATGTCTGTGTGGGGTGGATGGGAGGCTCTTTCAAGACGTATGCCTGTGTGGGGTAGGTGGGAGGGCACTTCAACGCATAGGCCTACGTTTTCTTTTAAAACGTAGGTTTTATCACGTTGGTTGAGTGTGAGGCCCCTTTAAGATATAGGCCCACGTTTCCCGGTTAAAACGTTTGTAGGTCGAGTGGTTGGGTCTGTTTGTGTGGAAAGTAAAGCTTGCCTAGGAAGATAGTAAATATATTATGATTATCGAAGTTGGGAGAGCAGTTTTAATTCTCAGGCCGTACTGATTCACGTGGAGATGGAAATCTCTTAAGGAGCAATTGCTTTGTGAGTCATCTGGTCTGATATAATGTAGATTGTGGAAATGTATTACCGAAGGCCTACCATCTTTTATCTATGAATTAAAAAAACAGCACTATCGCCATTATTTTTTTAATATTTTGGCTTTATTTTTTATTACAGCAGAAAAATATATTTCGATGAGACATACAATATGTAAAATTACAACGCTGTAGCTAAAACTTTGAGTTATGATTTTTAACAAACAAACAAAAACCCACAAACAGACAGACGATAAACTAAGCGAGATGGACCATAGTGTTAAAGGAACTTTTATGTTTATTTTTATTTGTTATACCATATCCCAAAATATTGCCCCACTTTTTTTTAACACAAAAACTATAATCAAAAAACTATTTACTCACTCATCATGAAATCTCCGGAACCATTGAACAGATTTTGATGAAATTTGGTAGGATGTTAGCTTTTGTATCATAAAGACCCTGTAAGGAAAGATTTATTGTAATTCCATTCCTTAAGACAATGCCCCACAAATTTTCCTTTCTTCCAAAAGAGAAAAGGAATTATTGTTTGCATTAATTTAATTTAATAATTTATCTCAAACAGCTGATATAAAAACATAAACATCACATAAAAGCTCGACTAATTTAGTTTTCATAGTGAAATGTTTAAGGTAATGTCTACCAACTCTGACACGATTGCACTACTTTGCATTCCCTTTCTAGACTATACCCCTTCTAGGTTGTTACCTAGGAGAATGGCTGCAGGTATTATCGGTGGTTTAGAGAAAACACGAGGAGAGATGTCGCCTAGTGTTCATATGTAAATAGTAAACCGTGTTGGTCAGTGAAACAGATACTTGTCTGAATGACGCAAGCTACAGGACGGGTTTGGCAATTCTTCACCACGAAACTCTTGTAGTAAAGGCATTTTGGCAAGGCCAGCACTTCTCATTCCATTCAGCGGCCTCTAGTTATTGCTGCAATAAACTGTGTCGACTTTTTATTTGGCAGAATATCAGTTGCGCGACTAAGTAGCCGCTTAATCCCAGCTGGTTTTTAACAGTTTCATATTTTCTTCTGCCATTTGCATTTTTCGGTTGGCATTCAACACAGAGAGGGTTGTAAAATACGAGTTTTGGCCGCGTTACTTTGATTTTATTTCAACTTTTGCTCGATGTCGTGTCCGCCATGTTCGGAATTTGTCTTTTGATTATTCTGTGTGTAGATATTTATTTCTCTATAATTAAAGTAATTAGTTTAAGGGGCCTGTGTCGCTCAACGAAAAACGCCAAAAACATTGGTTTCTATTTATACGATTCGGTCCGTAATAACAATAGTATCGCAACACTTGAAGTGTCATTTGATAGGCGAAGACTTTTATAGTGGACCATAAATTGGTTTTTGAAAAAAAAATAGTATTTTAATGATTTTTAACAATTAAATATGTGGAAATTTACATGATATTCTTGACGATTTAAAAAAAAATCATAATATCAACTTAAGGTCCACGAGATTGGACTTTTAATAATCATACAGTGCAAAAATTATATTACTTACAGATCAAAATATTTCCAAAATGGTTTTTTTGTGTAATTTGTTATCATACTCGGTCATAGGCTAAACACCAACAGGTCCAATGTTACTTGGTAAAACGGCCGGGAAGGAAAAGAAATGAAGATGAATTTTTATCAGGACAGGTAGTAAGTCCATGTTATCAACAAAATTACTGATAGTTCAGATTAGAAAATAAATTCAGTGAATACTGATCTCTTTTTGAACAACAGTCCTTAATGTGAAAAGTCAGCTGTTTTCTTTAGTTTTAAATTTATTATTATTATTATTTTATTTTAATTATTCGTTGGTAAGACGCTGATCGTCAAGAAATGGTCCAATGTGAGGGGTAATGAGTATATATGAACGAGTGTAGTCATTGTTACTGACCAAGGTCAACCGTTCCCCAGAAAGAGCTATTTATTAATAGCCCAAAATCCAGAGAAACTAAGAGACCTACAATTACGATTAATACAACGTGGAATCCGAACCATGTAGTGTTGGTCTGATTTTCAGATAACTGACAAGCCTGACACTCAGTTCTCTTTCCCACACAACCCCCAAACTATGACTACCGTCCAACATGGACACCCCAGACTTCTCTATAGAAGTGTCCACGTCGATGGTAAGCATTGAGCGGACGTCGTGTTTCGGTATTAAGAGGACCGAGCATGGGACCTATCGCCTTTAATCTCTTCAACACTTTGTCCCCAAGTAGCCGGGATACAAGTCTCCGAGAGAATACTCAGCTTTCAATGAAGACTGCGAGAGAGACAGAGGTCAACTGACGGTGCGTCAAGTACAGATATAGTCGCTATCTCTCACACTGACGGACAAGAAAAAGATGCTCGGCTCTATTTACCATTTCTGCGCGAGGCTGGACTTTTAACATGGGAGTTTGTGCTTCTTTTCTTACAGAGATTTGAATTCATTGACACAATCAATTAATTATTATTGCATTTGTTCTTTACGGTTACTCCAGATAAGATTTATGAAAAGCCTTGTTAAATGAAAAAAATACTCGTACAACAAGCCGTGTCTGGAGCCAACAGCTTTATTTGTTCTGGCGTTGTGCTCAGTGCATTGTCAGCGTCAAAGGGACTTGGGCACAGGAGGGTGCATATAAATGAAACCTGGATTTCTGTATTAGCCGAGCCGCCTCTTTCATGAAAAGTGAAGTAGAGGAAAGTCAAATAATCATTAAAACTTGCTTTCTGACTGAGGAACAACTTCTCAGCTCACGATACGTAAGCTACCGATGATTGGTAATTGAGATTTGGGTACTTTTAGCCATTACAGCGTTCTGAATCGAGATCACATAACCCACTCAGTGGTCACTATCAATAAGATGCCTAGGTTGATCAATGTGACGGTTAATTTTTGTTGCCCATATTGATGTAGTCCTGAGGTCCAAGCTGACAGATCATTAAATCTTATGGCCATTAGATCAACATTTTTCATTAACGTTTGTCATTTATGATTACAGTACATCGATTATGGTAGAAACGCCCTCCATAAAGGTTTATACTATTATTTATTATGTATAACCACTATATAAAAATTATATATAGCCACAAAGGCTATATGTTATATTTGAGTCATTGATTCGTCAGAGAGTCATTACTTTCAGTATATCCTCGGTCCTCGTAAAACCTACATAGCGTCCGCTCAATGGTTCTAATCGACGTGGACACTACTATAGAGAAGTCTGGGGTGTTCATGTTGGATGGTAGTCATGGTTCGGATGTTGTGTGGGAAAGAGAACTGAGTGTCAGACTTGACAGTTATCTGAAAATTAGACCAACACTACATGGTTCGGATTCTATGTAAATCTGTTGGTTCCTTAGTTGCTCTAGCTATTGGAATAATAAGAAATGCCTCTTTCTAAGGAACAGTCAACACTAAACTCATCACACTCATTCACACTCATATTTGCCCATAAATCTCTATGATCGGCGTCTTAGTAATGAATAATACTAATAATGAACTATATTGAGCAATCTAATCTAACATAACAAAACAGAAATTCATTTCAAACATAAAGTAGTAAAAGCAAATTAGTTTTCAGTGTAACAATATATACTGTTACGTAATCAAAATTCAAAACTATTATTTCGTTAGTTTACTGATACGTTCATCCAACATGGAATAGGAATATTTAAAATATACGACATCTTCTAATTTCCTTACAAAATTGCTTTGCAGTTAGCAACATTAAATTAAGGAAACATACTACTAGACTGAAACTTTTTCTGAACACATCGGCACAAATGTCGTATAGATTACAATTGATTGACACTGTCAAAGTGACTTGTGAAAGACCGAACGCCTATACTTGAAGTCAACTGAGTTGATAATTACGGTACCGATGTCAGTAATCAGTATGGTCGATTAATCTCAATATCGTGTGGCATCGAATGATAGTTAGCGAGTGTATTTACAAACAACAATCACACGCTTTCAGACCATTTGGCTTCTACAGTGTTTGCCCGCAAGGCAGATGGTTGATGAATTGAAGATTGGTTGCAGGGGCGGATCAATGGGGAGCCCATCCATCAAGTCACCACTCACTTCAATATCCACCGCTGGGGGGGGGGGAGCAGGCATTCACCCTGACCTTGTACACAATTTGAAATATTAGATTACAATCCATACTCTAATACAATGGCCAACTATAATATACGAAAAGAATAACTGATTATTTTACGCGTAAAAATTAGTTCCTATGCAATAAAGCCGCATTATATAAGTCGGGGAAAATAAGAGATGTCTGTTAGAACTATGGTATTTGAGATCTAGATTACATAAGATGGTTTTTTTCAACTAACTGCGCGTTTGGAGCGGTATCTTGAACTCATGGAAAAATGGCGGGTTAAAAAGTTACTATTTGAGGGGGGATACCGGTTAAAGTGATGTCCGGTTAAAAGGCGGCCGATTAAGAGTGAGTCTACTGTATTAGTAAACTTTAACAGATAACACTAACACGTTTATGATATTTATTCATGCTCATGAGACAGTCGGAAATACATCACCGAAATCTTACATTCGTTTGATAAACAATTAATTTATAACAAATTAATCCAAGCCAAAATAAGTGGTTGATCAAGTTTACCCTCAAAATCTACCCCCGTTATTACCAACCTTTAAGTGCTATAATAATCAATTGCCAGCCCAAATACAAATTATGTTGTTACTGTCAAGTGACTACCATTTGAGTACCGGACTCAAGTGGGAAGACACTTGAGACTATCTGATAATCCGGTAGCCCCGAGCGATATGTGCACAAGGTGTAATCCATCCGTCATATACCCTTCCCTTGAACTTGCTCGGCGACTGGGAGTGGAACGGTGACGTGATAGTTACGTCATTGGTTCGATAACCGGCTCACGACGTCCAACCTGCTTCGATCACAGCGACCGATACTGGAAAAGGACATCTGCTGTTGTCATGTCACCACGAACAATATTCCAGGCCTGTATTTTTCACAGAGAGTCTGTTCAGCTGGTACCTGCAGTGGTAGCTGCACTTCTACTTGGACTCAAATAATTGCTGTTGTTACCACGAACAATATTCCAAGCCTGTATTTCTCACAGAGAGTCTGTTCAGCTCGTACCTGCAGTGGTAGCTGCACCTCTACTAGGATTCAAATAACTGCTGTTGTCACCACGAACAATATTCCAAGCCTGTATTCCTCTCAAAGAATCTGTGCAGCTTGTACCTGCAGTGGTAGCTGCACCTCTACTTGGATTCAAATAACTGCTGTTGTCACCACAAACAATATTCCAAGCCTGTATTCCTCTCAAAGAATCTGTGCAGCTTGTACCTGCAGTGGTAGCTGCACTTCTAATTGGATTCAAATAACTGCTGTTGTCACCACGAACAATATTCCAAGCCTGTATTTCTCACAGAGTCTGTTCAGCTCGTACCTGCAGTGGTAGCTGCACCTCTACTTGGATTCAAATAACTGCTGTTGTCACCACGAACAATATTCCAGGCCTGTATTTCTCTCAAAGAGTCTGTGCAGCTTGTACCTGCAGTGGTAGCTGCACCTCTACTTGGATTCAAATAACTGCTGTTGTCACCACAAACAATATTCCAAGCCTGTATTCCTCTCAACGAATCTGTGCAGCTTGTACCTGCAGTGGTAGCTGCACTTCTAATTGGATTCAAATAACTGCTGTTGTCACCACGAACAATATTCCAAGCCTGTATTTCTCACAGAGAGTCTGTTCAGCTCGTACCTGCAGTGGTAGCTGCACCTCTACTAGGATTCAAGGATTCAAATAACTGCTGTTGTCACCACGAACAATATTCCAAGCCTGTATTTCTCTCAGAGAGTCTGTACAGCTTGTACCTGCAGTGGTAGCTGCACCTCTAATTGGATTCAAATAACTGCTGTTGTCACCACGAACAATATTCCAAGCCTGTATTTCTCTCAGAGAGTCTGTACAGCTTGTACCTGCAGTGGTAGCTGCACCTCTAATTGGATTCAAATAACTGCTGTTGTCACCACGAACAATATTCCAAGCCTGTATTTCTCTCAGAGAGTCTGTACAGCTTGTACCTGCAGTGGTAGCTGCACCTCTAATTGGATTCAAATAACTGCAGTTGTCACCACGAACAATATTCCAAGCCTGTATTTCTCTCAGAGAGTCTGTACAGCTTGTACCTGCAGTGGTAGCTGCACTTCTACTTGGATTCAAATAACTGCTGTTGTCACCACGAACAATATTCCAGGCCTGTATTTCTCTCAGAAAGTATGTGCAGCTTGTACCTGCAGTAGTAGCTGCACCTCTACTTGGATTCAAATAACTGCTGTTGTTACCACGAACAATATTCCAAGCCTTTATTTCTCTCAGAGAGACTGTACAGTTCGTACTTGCACTGGTAGCTGCACTTCTACTTGGATTCAAATAACTGCTGTTGTCACCACGAACAATATTCCAAGCCTGTATTTCTCTCAGAAAGTATGTGCAGCTTGTACCTGCAGTGGTAGCTGCACTTCTAATTGGATTCAAATAACTGCTGTTGTCACCACGAACAATATTCCAAGCCTGTATTTCTCTCAGAGAGTCTGTACAGCTTGTACCTGCAGTGGTAGCTGCACTTCTAATTGGATTCAAATAACTGCTGTTGTCACCACGAACAATATTCCAAGCCTGTATTTTTCACAGAGAGTCTGTGCAGCTTGTACCTGCAGTGGTAGCTGCACCTCTAATTGGATTCAAATAACTGCTGTTGTCACCACGAACAATATTCCAAGCCTGTATTTTTCACAGAGAGTCTGTGCAGCTTGTACCTGCAGTGGTAGCTGCACTTCTAATTGGATTCAAATAACTGCTGTTGTCACCACGAACAATATTCCAAGCCTGTATTTTTCACAGAGAGTCTGTGCAGCTTGTACCTGCAGTGGTAGCTGCACCTCTAATTGGATTCAAATAACTGCTGTTGTCACCACGAACAATATTCCAAGCCTGTATTTTTCACAGAGAGTCTGTGCAGCTTGTACCTGCAGTGGTAGCTGCACTTCTAATTGGATTCAAATAACTGCTGTTGTCACCACGAACAATATTCCAAGCCTGTATTTTTCACAGAGAGTCTGTGCAGCTTGTACCTGCAGTGGTAGCTGCACTTCTAATTGGATTCAAATAACTGCTGTTGTCACCACGAACAATATTCCAAGCCTGTATTTTTCACAGAGAGTCTGTGCAGCTTGTACCTGCAGTGGTAGCTGCACTTCTAATTGGATTCAAATAACTGCTGTTGTCACCACGAACAATATTCCAAGCCTGTATTTTTCACAGAGAGTCTGTGCAGCTTGTACCTGCAGTGGTAGCTGCACTTCTAATTGGATTCAAATAACTGCTGTTGTCACCACGAACAATATTCCAAGCCTGTATTTCTCACAGAGAGTCTGTGCAGCTTGTACCTGCAGTGGTAGCTGCACTTCTAATTGGATTCAAATAACTGCTGTTGTCACCACGAACAATATTCCAAGCCTGTATTTCTCACAGAGAGTCTGTTCAACTCGTACCTGCAGTGGTAGCTGCACTTCTAATTGGATTCAAATAACTGCTGTTGTCACCACGAACAATATTCCAAGCCTGTATTTTTCACAGAGAGTCTGTGCAGCTTGTACCTGCAGTGGTAGCTGCACTTCTAATTGGATTCAAATAACTGCTGTTGTCACCACGAACAATATTCCAAGCCTGTATTTCTCACAGAGAGTCTGTTCAGCTCGTACCTGCAGTGGTAGCTGCACCTCTAATTGGATTCAAATAACAATCATCACATTTAAATTCTTTTTCATATAATTGTCCAAAAAGCCTCCCTTTTTAGCTACAACCGTATATGTGTCGCTGATTCCTTCATCCTGCGACCCTCCAGTGTCCAATAAAGAAATTCCCCAATGAACACCTCATTGGTAAAAGGATTATTAATTTGCTCTCCATTTACATTACAATGTTCTTCTTTAATATATAAGACACAAAAACCATGTACTCACTTATGACGAAATCTCCAAAAACACTGAAGAGATTTCGATGAAATTTGGAGGGAAGTTGGCTTTTGTATCATCGAGAAGCTCTAAATGTGGAAAGTCCATTCCTATGAAAAAATTCGTCATTCCATCCCTTATAAGGGGGGGTAGAGTAAGAAAAACATTGCAATTAATTTAATTTAAAAATTTATTTCAAACAGCTGTTACAAAGAACATAAACATAACAAAAGCGTGGCTAATTTGGTTTTTATAGTAAAAGGTTTAAGGCCATTTCATCTAATGATTGCACAACATTTTGTTTCCCATAAAGTTGATTTACAGGGTTTTTAGACCATGTTAACTAGGGGAATGGCAGCAGGCTTATTTTTTACATTGAGGTGGTAGTTTAGAGGGGTAAGCGAGCTTAGAGAAACACCCCTTAGCGAAGCAAGGGCTGTCGGCTATTTAATTGTAATAATTATTATGAAATATCTATCGGAAGAATCCGTTCTATTTATACATACATTCGTTATAAAAAACACGTGGGGCTGACTTGTACCAGTGTTTAAAATATGAATTTGAAGTGTTTTGTTATTAGACTATGTTGGAGCACATTCTTTCTTGTGGTCACAAATTAAGCTAGGTACATTACTTGACCCTGGTAAGTTTTAGACGTTGCCATTAGTGAAATCATACCTAATCAAAATTGATAGTACATAAATGTTGAGTGTATTTTGCTCTGTGGCATGCATTAAGCAAGTTAACCAATGAAGTCACCACAACAAAGTAAACTATCGGTAATGTTACTTCCTGAGGAAGTAATGTGCACTTTTGTTCCAAATAAGATCCTCCATAAAGCATTGCCCACATTCTTGTTGACACAGATTACAGTTACGAAACGGAGATAACTCTGTTATTCAATTATAAGTAACATTCAATTAAAACTAACTGCCGTGAAATCACGTGCATGTCTATCAACAGTCATTTCAACAACACACACAATGGCGCATCGTTAACAATCACGTGCATGTCTATCAACAGTCATTTCAACAAACACACACAATGGCGCATCGTTAACAATCACGTGCATGTCTATCAACAGTCATTTCAACAAACACACACAATGGCGCATCGTTAACAATCACGTGCATGTCTATCAACAGTCATTTCAACAAACACACACAATGGCGCATCGTTAACAATCACGTGCATGTCTATCAACAGTCATTTCAACAAACACACACAATGGCGCATCGTTAACAATCACGTGCATGTCTATCAACAGTCATTTCAACAAACACACACAATGGCGCATCGTTAACAATCACGTGCATGTCTATCAACAGTCATTTCAACAAACACACACAATGGCGCATCGTTAACAATCACGTGCATGTCTATCAACAGTCATTTCAACAAACACACACAATGGCGCATCGTTAACAATCACGTGCATGTCTATCAACAGTCATTTCAACAAACACACACAATGGCGCATCGTTAACAATCACGTGCATGTCTATCAACAGTCATTTCAACAACACACACAATGGCGCATCGTTAACAATCACGTGCATGTCTATCAACAGTCATTTCAACAAACACACACAATGGCGCATCGTTAACAATCACGTGCATGTCTATCAACAGTCATTTCAACAACACACACAATGGCGCATCGTTAACAATCACGTGCATGTCTATCAACAGTCATTTCAACAAACACACACAATGGCGCATCGTTAACAATCACGTGCATGTCTATCAACAGTCATTTCAACAAACACACACAATGGCGCATCGTTAACAATCACGTGCATGTCTATCAACAGTCATTTCAACAAACACACACAATGGCGCATCGTTAACAATCACGTGCATGTCTATCAACAGTCATTTCAACAACACACACAATGGCGCATCGTTAACAATCACGTGCATGTCTATCAACAGTCATTTCAACAAACACACACAATGGCGCATCGTTAACAATCACGTGCATGTCTATCAACAGTCATTTCAACAACACACACAATGGCGCATCGTTAACAATCACGTGCATGTCTATCAACAGTCATTTCAACAAACACACACAATGGCGCATCGTTAACAATCACGTGCATGTCTATCAACAGTCATTTCAACAACACACACAATGGCGCATCGTTAACAATCACGTGCATGTCTATCAACAGTCATTTCAACAAACACACACAATGGCGCATCGTTAACAATCACGTGCATGTCTATCAACAGTCATTTCAACAACACACACAATGGCGCATCGTTAACAATCACGTGCATGTCTATCAACAGTCATTTCAACAAACACACACAATGGCGCATCGTTAACAATCACGTGCATGTCTATCAACAGTCATTTCAACAAACACACACAATGGCGCATCGTTAACAATCACGTGCATGTCTATCAACAGTCATTTCAACAAACACACACAATGGCGCATCGTTAACAATCAAGTGTTTACCTTTTGAATAGTCTATTGTTACGAGGTTAGTTGAATAAATTGGAACTCCCTCCATTAAATTTAAAATATGTAGCTGAAAATTGCGTATCAGTTTGGTGATTTGCTTATCAAAACAAAAATAACGTTGCAAATTAACTTCTTGCCTCATCGAGACAAGAAACTTCTTCAGAAAACTTCAGTCATTGACCAACTGAAACTATATGGATAAAGACTTTACTCTACTTCCACTGATGTTGGGCTCGACTGTAAACCTTCATGTGTCATGTATTCTACTGTACATTACATCAATACTCTACCGGCTGTAATAATACTACGATAAATCTAAGCAACAGTAATTGATTACTCTTGCTGGCCAGAAGACTTCTTCTGGCCAGCAAGAGTAAAAATATGCGGTGTTCCAAAATAGAATCCATGTTTGAAATACTTATAACTGGGTGTTTATCATGCACTATATAAAATGTTGGTAGTACAGCGCGTCCCTTCTATTTCACTTGACCGGTTCTATCTAAGCTCCTCACTAAGATAGCGCTCGTCAATATATGACCACTTGCCTTCTACGACCAGTTAGTCGAGATAGTGCTACATTACATGACCCCTGGTGTTACAAGTTCTACTTGTTTACTTCCGGATAATAACTAAATATTTAAAACAACTATATAAGATTATTATTGACATTTGTAAAGGTCAGTGAGCGGAGCCCTACACTAGGGAAAGTACATCACTTCCCAACTACGTGTGAATGGCGTAGTGGTTCATAAAGGATAAACAGGCATATACAACAAATAGATAGCTTATTACGTTTGTATTCCTTTAGCAAGGTTTGACGTAATCTGAACAGTGTTATATGCCAGGTTATGTCATGTCCTGTTCTCAGTACACACGAGAAGGTGGTTTCTCGTTTAGTTGAGAGCAAAGCGTGGGCCACGTGTTGCGTAGTCCAATCAAAAATACGCAGGGCCACGCCGGCAAAAATAGAGTCAACCGACAGAGAACTGGATGGAAACTTCACAGACACGCGTGCTTTCAGAAACATCCAGTGTGTAATCACAGATGAATAACGGGAATAAAAACTGTTAACTAGTGGAATTTATAAATCGATAGAATCAGAAGGTAAAACAATAATTACACGTGTAAAAGTATACAAGATTTGTGTTAAGGAAATAAAACAAATACTGTACAAAATCTGTTTATTCATCACTGTACGGTATCTGTTTATACATCACTGTACGGTATATGTTTATACATCACTGTACGGTATCTGTTTATACATCACTGTACGGTATATGTTTATACATCACTGTACGGTATATGTTTATACATCACTGTAATCACTGTACGTATCTGTTTATACATCACTGTACGGTATCTGTTTATACATCACTGTACGGTATCTGTTTATACATCACTGTACGGTATCTGTTTACACATCACTGTACGGTGGAGTGTTCAGCCTGCAATAATTCGGCTACGTTATAAATTATAAAGTTACATTTAGAAAGCAATTAATACGTGGGAAAAAAGCAATGAATTAGTAAGTGGGCAACGAGAGAGTCGGTAATTACTGATCAAGAGGATTGATACAATACAAGAAGTAAGTGCCGAAAGAAGGATTTGATACAACACGTGACTAACAACGAAGTCGATGCGAAAAATGACAAACAAGTGAGTCAATACAATAAGTGGCAAACAAGGGAGTCAGTAGGCCTACAAGTGGCCAATAAGGGAGTCAGTACAACACGTTACCAACAAGGGAGTCAGTACAACACGTTACCAACAAGGGAGTCAGTACAATTAGTGGCTAACAGGGAATACATCAAGTGACCAACTAGGGGGTCAGTACAACAAGTGGCAAACAAAGGAGTCAGTGCCACAAGTGGAAAACATAAATATGTAAGGTAGCCAACAAGAAAAGACAGTCGGTACATTAAGTAGCCAACAAGGGAATCAAGAACAAGTGGACAACATGGAATTGTTACAGAAAATGACAATGTAGGGAGTCAATAGAAGAAGTGGCCAACAAGGGAGTCGATACCCCAGTGATCAACTAGAAATTGTTGAAACAGATTGGCTGACATTAGAGACCAAAAAGGGCGTCGATAATAGAACAGATGGCCAACAAGGGATTACAGTACAAGTAAACGTCACACAAGACAAATTTATTACAATATAAGCACAAATATATTACAATACAAGTACAAAATGCACAAATATTATGGTGATCGATTTCGGTGAACCACGCTCACCTTCCTCAGAACAGAGGGATTCTTTTGTGAATTCGTGCATACAATATTTGATCATTTTGTGCTTATATTGTAATAAATTTGTGTTGTGTGACGTTTACTTGCACTGTATATGTACCAACACGTATTATGCTAATTAAAAAAATAAGGGATTGACTACAAGTAGAAAACAAGAAGTTGATACAACAAGTAGTTAGCAATAGAGAAGATCTACAACTGGTCAACAAGAGTGTCAATACAACACGTGGCTAACATGATATTGACAAGAAATGCCCAACAAGGGAGTGAATACATCAAGTGGCCAACAAGAAAATCTGCCGGAAAATTATATGACCAACAAGAGAACCGATTCAACAAGTAGCCAACAAGGGAATCAATAAATAACAAGAGGCCAACATAGAATTGTTACAGAAAATGATCATCAATTGAGTCAATACAACAAATAGCCATCAAGGGAGTCAATACAAGTGGCTAACTAGGGAATCAATACAGCAAGTGGCTAACAAGGCAATGATACAACAAGTGGCAAACAAGTAATCAATACAACAAGTGGCCGAGAAGGGAGATTTTTAAAGAAGTTGCCAACTACGGCGTCGATACTACAAGTGGCCAACAAAGGCGTCGATACTACAAGTGGCCAACAAAGACGTCGATTTAACAAGTGGTCAACAAACGAGAAGATGCAACTATTGGCCAGCAAGGTCACAGTCAGACATCAAGTTTTCAAGAAGTGTTAGGGAGACAGTAAAATCTGTACAGTTTACAACGTCCATGTGTTTTGTTCGCCCAAAGGATTGTACACAAGATGTGCATGACAACATTGGTGAAGTAACAGAGGTAATCGAGAATATTACTGATAGGTTTGTAAAGGGAAACATGCTGTTAGTGGGGGTGTCAATGTTGTGCCTATTCTGCCAGTAATCGCAGGACGAGCCCACCCATCCAACCAACTCTTGGTTTGGTGTCATCCTCCGCCGTCCAATGTATGACTTGTTTAGGACGAAACTTGTTTAGAAACACTCTGTTCTGAAGATGGCAAATATGATTAACCTAATTAAATCACCGTAATGTAGTATCTTATAATTACATATAATGAAATAAACTTGTTTTGTAATGATTCTATTGTTTGTAGTGTTTTCAGCAAGTTATCTTCTCACATAATGTATATTCCAATTTTGTCTTCATTGTATTTGTCTATCGATTTGAAATAGTGAAAAAGGCTTCTATTACATGTATATTTCAGTCTTATCTATTATATTATATAGTATACTGGCTGGTCTGAACTAATTATAGAGGCATTGACATGATAGATGTGGGCATAGTAGAAACACGTTGGGCTTTCCCTGTGTCCCAGCCCACACAGCCGTCACGCGGAAACTGAGTTTTCCGCACAGTCCTGGTTTCCGTCAGTGGAGGACGTTACTGAACTACACCTATACATCCAGTTAGAGCATACAGTCGATTACAACACTGCAATTACATGGATAGCCGACTCTATTGGCGAATGCTACATAGGTTGGGAGGCGTTGAGTTATGACCGCTCGTCTGGCCGACGACTACCGTCTACAGCACTTGGTGGCTAGTGATTGAACATCACCTCAAGACTCAAGCAACTCAGACAACTAAAATTAAAAATACGCCATGTAGTCTGTCCGCTACCATGGTGATTGGACACTTGCTTAATTGCCATTTCTGGGCATAAATCAATAGTTGGTAGTACAAAGACTATAAGGTTATCCATGCTCATAAGATTCTCTCCACTACATAACTCCATTACCCCACCGCCACTGTTCATACTCGAAACGTAACATTTAATATTATTATTTTGTGAAATTTTAACCACAAGTAAGATAGGCCAATCAAGCATTATCTGTACAATAAAACGTATATGAGCAAATATTGGAAATAGTATAAGATAACACAATTCATAGATCGTAAATCCAATATAAAATTTATTACAACACAAACGTTTTCGAAAGCAAAGCTTCCATCTTCAGGTTATGTGTAAATAAAAATTATTATTTTTTTACAATTAGAAAAATATATAAATGAAAAACATCTGACTATTTAACAAAATTTAAATGGTGAGAAAAACATGTGAGAGAATCAAAGATTGAAAAAGATTCTCAATCTGGCATATACAAAATAAAATGCAATGATTGCGAAATGGTATATATAGGTCAAACTAAAAGAACTATCAGCAAAAGATTCAGTGAACATCAAGCCCATTTTAAATACAACAGAAGAGAAAAATCTGCTATAGCTGCCCATTGCATAGACAATAATCATAATTTTTCAAAACACAATGTTTCATTACTTAAACAGATAGTCAAGCCTAAATTCTTAAATGCATGGGAGACATACTTTATAAAATCAGAAAGAAATGATAAACTATTAAATAACGATGAAGGACCTATCTTAAACTCTAGACTAATTAATTTAATTACAAAAAAGTCAACATAATTTTTACTTTTTTCTCTTTGATTCTCTCACATGTTTTTCTCACCATTTAAATTTTGTTAAATAGTCAGATGTTTTTCATTTATATATTTTTCTAATTGTAAAAAAATAATAATTTTTATTTACACATAACCTGAAGATGGAAGCTTTGCTTTCGAAAACGTTTGTGTTGTAATAAATTTTATATTGGATTTACGATCTATGAATTGTGTTATCTTATACTATTTCCAATATTTGCTCATATACGTTTTATTCATAATGTCACTCAAGACCACAGAGCTCAACAGACTTCAAAAGTTAAAACAAAAAGTAAGTATACTTACCTATGACATAAATTTCCTTAAGAACTGCAAAAGACAAAAAGTTTTTCCAAATTTTATTAAAATTAAAATAGCCATTGACAATCCAACCACTCAGAAAGTATTACATAATGCCAAAGTAAATTGGCTCAATTTAGAAATTAACCGTCTATATTCTAAACAACAAAACTTAGAACTAGAAGCAATGGAGAAACATTTAGAAATAATCAAAGCTTTATCTATTTATGATTATGATGTATTTAATGAAAAATATGAGAATATACTATTAAGTATTGACAGAAAGATAGTGAACAAGAAATTGAAATTGGAAAAGAAATTAAAATCACTTATTGACACACAGAAACCCGAACAGCCGCAAAATTTATTCAAACGAAAAACTAAAAATGATCTTGAGTCTCAATGTTTAGTTCATAACCTTTCCACCGTAATATTTACACCTGATGAATTACACCTTCTAAGCAAAGGTTTAAACTACAATATTCGAGATGATAAAAATGACATCAAGTCTTTAGTGATTGATATTGAAACCCATATTCAATATGAAAGTCAACAAACGAAGAATGATATAAGGTATGATATATCTGAAGCCATTTTTGAACAAAGATATAATAGCAAAAACTATCATACTAATACCTATAACTATGAGTCCAAGATCATGACCTCACTAAAAGAAAAGGATGTTTTCTATTTAAAAGCCGATAAAGGTAATTCAATAGTAATTTTAAACAAAACAGAGTACTTTCAAAAAGTCCAAAGTATGATTGATAATGGACCATATAAACCTTACCCATACAACCCACTAAGTAGATATATAGCAAGTACAGTTGATACTCTTAAACGATGTACTTCAATTATTTCACCGGAACTTAAAAAGAACTTGATTTTATCGAATCCTTCTCTTCCTAAGTTATATTGTTTGCCTAAAATTCATAAAACTGGCAATCCGATGCGCCCAATAGTATCTTCTGTTAACTCACCAAACTACCATATAGCCAAATGGCTCCAGAAAAAGCTATCTTCTTTCCAACAACCAGAAACACTGTCTATTAAAAATAGGTATGAATTCATAAGGTTAGTAAAAGATTTAACCTTAGATGATGATGAATATATGGTGTCGTTTGATGTTGTCAGCCTTTATCCTAATGTCCCCATAAACACATCCATTGAATTAATCGAAGAATGGCTTTATAATATCAATATACCCAAGAATGAAACAAAAGAATATATGGAACTTATCAAAATCAGCATGAATCAGAATATATTCTCGTTCAACAATAAATACTATGCACAAACAGATGGTGTAAATATGGGTAATCCACTATCTTGCCTGGTAGCTAATATTTTTATGAGCCATTTCGAACAATTTGCAAAACAATCATTTAGTTATTTTCCAAGAGTATGGATAAGATATGTTGATGATGTCTTTGCTGTTTTTAACAAAAAAGAAAACCTAAATGTTTTTATGAACAAAATCAATAATATTTACCCTAGTATAAAGTTTACTCACGAAATAGAAGTGGATAAAAAACTTGCTTTCCTAGATTTATTAGTCATCAGAAATAATGTCAATTTAGAATTTGATATATATAGAAAACCGACTCATACTGATAGATACATATTAAATGACTCGTTTCATCCAGCTGAACAAAAAAGAGCTGTTTTCAATTCATTAATATTCAGACTTTTGAATACACCTTTAACTGCTACTAGATATTATAAAGAGTTAGAATACATAAAAGATGTTGCAATTTTTAACGGTTTCAATGAATCATTGATTAATAACATGCTAAGAAAAGCAAAGAAAAAACATGAAAAACGAAACCGAACAACTTTATTTAATACAAAAAGTGAAGATGAAAAATGGCTTAGTGGCACATACTCAAGCATTTCAAGAAATGTACAAAAAATAGTTAACAAGAACATGAAATCTAAGATATCATTTAAATCCACTAATAAATTAAAAAATAAAATAGGTAACCCTAAAGATAAAGTTGAAAAAGGTTCTCAATCTGGCATATACAAAATAAAATGCAATGATTGCGAAATGGTATACATAGGTCAAACTAAAAGAACTATCAGCAAAAGATTCAGTGAACATCAAGCCCATTTTAAATACAACAGAAGAGAAAAATCTGCTATAGCTGCCCATTGCATAGACAATAATCATAATTTTTCAAAACACAATGTTTCATTACTTAAACAGATAGTCAAGCCTAAATTCTTAAATGCATGGGAGACATACTTTATAAAATCAGAAAGAAATGATAAACTATTAAATAACGATGAAGGACCTATCTTAAACTCTAGACTAATTAATTTAATTACAAAAAAGTCAACATAATTTTTACTTTTTTCTCTTTGATTCTCTCACATGTTTTTCTCACCATTTAAATTTTGTTAAATAGTCAGATGTTTTTCATTTATATATTTTTCTAATTGTAAAAAAATAATAATTTTTATTTACACATAACCTGAAGATGGAAGCTTTGCTTTCGAAAACGTTTGTGTTGTAATAAATTTTATATTGGATTTACGATCTATGAATTGTGTTATCTTATATATCTGTACAGTTATCTCAAAGGATTCATTTAAATTCAGATCGCCGATCTTAAAATAATATTGTACCTGCTATAGATCTGTAGAATGCAATAATGAACTTGTGGTTAGAGAGGTGTGGGACGACTCCAACCAGGAGCCACTGACTTTAAAAGAAATCCCTCACTCGTGCAGAACTTAAAACTTGTGAAATGGCATTGCTATGAAGTAGGATAGTAGCAGTACGTTTTATCTGTATCGATATAAATTGTTCTGATCACGTGAGTCAATTTTTATCCATTTAAGTAGATTATTAATGGACGTACGTCATTAACTATAATGGATGTGACATACTTGTTGATTTAACCAACAATATATCTAATACAAGACAGGTCCGAGATTTGCTGGTGTTTTAGTTAGTTGTTGTCGCTTGACAATTGGAATACTGTGCAGTCTCTACTTACAGCATCCAGTTGTGTAGCCAATGTTGGCAATACATCTTGTCAACGGCAAACCAAAACTTTAAGATGGGACGGTTTGTCCGAGGTGACACGATAGCGCTCAGATAAAACGAGATATAATTTGAGGTTGAAACACCAAAGCACATCTAAATCAAGATCTGGTAGGAGTCAATATACTAAAATGGGTAGTTTTAAGTCGACACATATATCCAAAACTTCCTTGTCTTTTATAATGATATTCTTCAAATAATGAACCTCATCGTCAGTGAACCAAATTTAGTGCAGAGATAGCTCGTTCAAGATCGAATACACCTGTCTGCTGTTTCTAAAATTATGATAGTTTGATAACGAAGCACTATCTTGATGTTTGAAAACTAAATGTAGACGATATAATTGTTGATACGCTCTGACTAGAGTTAATACAAAGTAGTTTGTTGCGTATCGACATTATCCCAAACTAGTCATAAAAACAAAATATCTCTGAAACACGAGAAACAAAAAGGCAGCGGTAACCTCGAATGTACATTGTAAACATGTGAATGGAGGATGTAAATAGATAATTATGGTTAAAGTGTAATAGGTAAGGCTGTACAATCCTCTATGTTGGTGGTTGAAGTCGTTACCCGCCTGGAGAGGCCGGTGCCCACCGCATGTTTTTACACGTCATCCAACAATTGACATTCCACCGTGATTGTCCCGCCACTTCCAGGTCCACCGTCACTGTGTCGGAAGGCCCTTAAATACTGGACAAAAACGGGCCATTGTTTGTCTACTGACAGTGAACTCACTGAAGTGAGTGATGTAACTCTGTCATCACGGATGGTTATGTCATTTAGCTCTTCCTACCGAATTTGCACCGTGATAAATTGGAGTCGGATTTTCAAAAGTATTGCAGTTAATAACGATAATGTTCAGTTTCTTTTCAAAGTTTTCCAGTGTATATTCAATTGACTTCAGTGTATGTTCTGGTGTAAACAATAAAACAAATCTCATATCCATTTCTCGTCTAAGCGGTTTTGTTGTTTCTCTCAAGAATTTCTGAACTAGTGTAGAATGTAAAAAATGTGCTTATCACAATTTTAGTGCAACATACACAAGTAGACCAGACTAGCAGTTTGCACTTCCAAGCGTAATCTCGACCAGATACACTTAGCAAGGAACGCCACATACACAAGTAGACCAGACTAGCAGTTTGTCTGCACTTCCAAGCGTAATCTCGACCAGATACACTTAGCAAGGAACGCCACATACACAAGTAGACCAGACTAGCAGTTTGTCTGCACTTCCAAGCGTAATTTCGACCAGATACACTTAGCAAGGAACGCCACATACACAAGTAGACCAGACTAGCAGTTTGTCTGCACTTCCAAGCGTAATCTCGACCAGATACACTTAGCAAGGAACGCCACATACACAAGTAGACCAGACTAGCAGTTTGTCTGCACTTCCAAGCGTAATTTCGACCAGATACACTTAGCAGGGAACGCCACATACACAAGTATGCTTTGTACAAAGAAATCTTTGTAAATATCCAGTGTTTCATGTCTCAATGATGGATTTTCAATTATCTTGCATCTCATTGAATGCAATATATACATTACCACTTTTCAGTCAACGTGACTTCGTTCATTTAGACGATATTTTGGGAGCTTTTTTCATGTATTGGAGTTGAAAGTAATGACCAGACGTGAAATGCAAACTGGCTCATGAGGAACTCACTAAAACTAAACTAATGTTCAAAATGTTTAAAGGTGATTGATTGCAAATAGTTCAGTATCACCAGAATTGGTTAAAGCAAAACGTCAATGTCTCATGACGTCTGAGTTACGTAACGCATTGACGTTGTCGTAGCTCTACAGCCGAGTGCAGGTGCACTGTATACACCAAGGTCTTGTCTGTCGCCTTCCGCGTAACGTTTACATACACGCGATTGCAGCAGACATCACAGAGACATGAGTTGGCAACATCGGCAACCCTGCACCGCACGGAAGACGGAAATAACACGCCGTCTGCTATGATATGGACCGAATGGTGTAGAGCAGGTATTTGGCCGGCCTCTACACAACATAACGGATGTCACAACACGGGGAAAGTGTTCGTTATGATAACTGTCGACCAATTTCACTAGTGTTACTTCGTTCAACAAAAGTGAAAATTTTCATTTTGTCATTTATTTATTTAATAAGCATAGCTTTAAAAACATCAATAAGAACCCTAGATTAGTAATTATAATTCTTTTTGGATTTAGGTGTTTCAATAATTATCCTTACTTGTTGACTTTGCCATGCTCACGTTACTTCTTTGCATTTCTCCGTATGTAAGTTGTCAGGCTATCTTACCACCCAAACAGTTGTTGTTAAGTAGACTTTATTTTAAGAAAATAAAAACGACAAAGATATATTAGTAAGCCAATATTGTATGTAACAATTAATTAGTATAACTGCAAAATTCTCGCTATTAATTTGGAATATAAACAAAAACGTTGATGCGACTGAAACACCCCTTTTTTATATAAAGAGATAAATCCTAAACAGATGTCTCACAACACAAATTCCATATAAGCAAACCACATTTACCTCAGACCATTGAGATTCAATGGAAAATTATAACGAAGTATTTCTAAGATTCCGTTTTTTATTCCCTTATTCTGATCATGTTTCTTATGGCGTTTAGGGTCCGGAATAAAAAGCCACTCCCACCTGTTGACTACCAACTGTTACTTTTATTCCGACTCACTAATTAACTAAATTACACACTACGAGATACATACAGATTTATATTGTCAGACAGATACTGTGTTAACACTTGACATTAAACCACAAATATGTATAATAATTAATGTCAATTATCACACTTAAGTTTGTGTTCAATGTTCGTGAACTGTCACTGTTAAATAGTGGGATGTCTGGCTCCCAGTTGAGGGGTGCCTTTTTAAGGCGCTGTTACTAGTTTAGAAGATTCCAGAGTTGTCTAGTCTAGATGGTTCTGGAAGGGTGTATTGGTACTTCTGGGTGCCATTTCGGGAAGGATGTGACCCACCTACAGGTTAATGTATTGTCTTTCTAGCACCTTCGAGGAGTAACTGGATTGGCTTAGAAAACCGATGGACGCAATTACCCGCGCAGGGAGGAGCGCGATTAAAAGGGCGACGATGCTTTTAGTTTCCGAGGTCCGTAACAATATATATAATGTGATTGGATAGTATCGACTATCTAACTGTTTACAACCTTGTGCCTATATTGTGTTAAATATGTTTTGTTGGCAATTGTTTACTCACGCTTACAATGAGATTGATTATAAAACAATATTAAACTGTTTCACATTATTAAGAGTCAGCGAACCAATTATCGAATTTGAGTGATAATTACAATGATGAGTGAGATAATTACATTTTCAACCATATCATAAATCATTTATGGATCAATTGGACTTAGATTATAGAAAGTCAACTGTGTATATTCCTGATAAACACGTGCTTTTGTTTGTATATCTGTTGTTATTCATAGTCCATTGTTTGTTAATTCACGGACAGTGAGCTGTGAAAGTGAGTGGCTAGTGTAAATATACTCCGGAATACTAACTAAGAACGACTTTGTCTACTGTATATATTCCTGGTAATCACGTGCATATATGTTGTTATTGATTGTCCATTGTTTGTTAATTTACGGACAGTGAGCTGTGAAAGTGAGTGGCTAGTGTAAATATACTCCGGAATACTAACTAAGAACGACTTTGTCTAGAACGTCAACTGTATATATTCCTGGTAAACACGTGAATATCTGTTGTTATTCATAGTCCATTGTTTGTTAATTCACGGACAGTGAGCTGTGAAAGTGAGTGGCTGGTGTAAATATACTCCGGAATACTAACTAAGAACGACTTTGTCTACTGTATATATTCCTGGTAATCACGTGCATATCTGTTGTTATTCATAGTCCATTGTTTGTTAATTCACGGACAGTGAGCTGTGAAAGTGAGTGGCTGGTGTAAATATACTCCGGAATACTAACTAAGAACGACTTTGTCTACTGTATATATTCCTGGTAATCACGTGCATATCTGTTGTTATTCATAGTCCATTGTTTGTTAATTCACGGACAGTGAGCTGTGAAAGTGAGTGGCTGGTGTAAATATACTCCGGAATACTAACTAAGAACGACTTTGTCTACTGTATATATTCCTGGTAATCACGTGCATATCTGTTGTTATTCATTGTCCATTGTTTGTTAATTCACGGACAGTGAGCTGTGAAAGTGAGTGGCTGGTGTAAATATACTCCAGAATACTAACTAAGAACGACTTTGTCTAGAACGTCAACTGTATATATTCCTGGTAAACACGTGCATATCTGTTGTTATTCATTGTCCATTGTTTGTTAATTCACGGACAGTGAGCTGTGAAAGTGAGTGGCTGGTGTAAATATACTCCAGAATACTAACTAAGAACGACTGTGTCTAGAACGTCAACTGTATATATTCCTGGTAAACACGTGCATATCTGTTGTTATTCATTGTCCATTGTTTGTTAATTTACGGACAGTGAGCTGTGAAAGTGAGTGGCTAGTGTAAATATACTCCAGAATACTAACTAAGAACGACTGTGTCTAGAACGTCAACTGTATATATTCCTGGTAAACACGTGCATATCTGTTGTTATTCATTGTCCATTGTTTGTTAATTCACGGACAGTGAGCTGTGAAAGTGAGTGGCTGGTGTAAATATACTCCAGAATACTAACTAAGGACGACTGTGTCTAGAACGTCAACTGTATATATTCCTGGTAATCACGTGCATATCTGTTGTTATTCATTGTCCATTGTTTGTTAATTCACGGACAGTGAGCTGTGAAAGTGAGTGGCTGGTGTAAATATACTCCGGAATACTAACTAAGAACGACTTTGTCTACTGTATATATTCCTGGTAATCACGTGCATATCTGTTGTTATTCATAGTCCATTGTTTGTTAATTCACGGACAGTGAGCTGTGAAAGTGAGTGGCTGGTGTAAATATACTCCAGAATACTAACTAAGGACGACTGTGTCTAGAACGTCAACTGTATATATTCCTGGTAATCACGTGCATATCTGTTGTTATTCATAGTCCATTGTTTGTTAATTTACGGACAGTGAGCTGTGAAAGTGAGTGGCTGGTGTAAATATACTCCAGAATACTAACTAAGGACGACTGTGTCTAGAACGTCAACTGTATATATTCCTGGTAATCACGTGCATATCTGTTGTTATTCATAGTCCATTGTTTGTTAATTCACGGACAGTGAGCTGTGAAAGTGAGTGGCTGGTGTAAATATACTCCGGAATACTAACTAAGAACGACTGTGTCTAGAACGTCAACTGTATATATTCCTGGTAAACACGTGAATATCTGTTGTTATTCATAGTCCATTGTTTGTTAATTCACGGACAGTGAGCTGTGAAAGTGAGTGGCTGGTGTAAATATACTCCGGAATACTAACTAAGAACGACTGTGTCTAGAACGTCAACTGTATATATTCCTGGTAAACACGTGCATATCTGTTGTTATTCATAGTCCATTGTTTGTTAATTCACGGACAGTGAGCTGTGAAAGTGAGTGGCTAGTGTAAATATACTCCGGAATACTAACTAAGAACGACTGTGTCTAGAACGTCAACTGTATATATTCATGGTAAACACTTGCATATATGTTGTTATTCATAGTCCATTGTTTGTTAATTAACGGACAGTGAGCTGTGAAAGTGAGTGGCTATTGTAAATATACTCCGGAATACTAACTAAGAACGACTTTGTCTAGAACGTCAACTGTATATATTCCTGGTAAACACTTGCATATATGTTGTTATTCATAGTCCATTGTTTGTTAATTCACGGACAGTGAGCTGTGAAAGTGAGTGGCTAGTGTAAATATACTCCAGAATACTAACTAAGAACGACTTTGTCTAGAACGTCAACTGTATATATTCCTGGTAATCACGTGCATATCTGTTGTTATTCATAGTCCATTGTTTGTTAATTAACGGACAGTGAGCTGTGAAAGTGAGTGGCTAGTGTAAATATACTCCGGAATACTAACTAAGAACGACTTTGGCTAGAAAGTCTTTTTCTTCTTACATATTTTGTAGTCCAATGAGAAATCATACTTCCTTGAGTCAGCGACGTAATTCCAATTCCGTTATAATTTAGCTCAGCTTATCTTTCTACCAGTTTTTCGTTCCCCGTTATTTCTTAATTCTTACGTCAAAGGATATCCTCCCTACACTTAGATTAACCATTATTAATGTAGATGTTGGAAAGTAACATTTTTAAGATTGTGTGGATTTTTATGTTTGATTGGTTTTTGCCTTTTTACATGTAGGTTCATTTTGTTTGTGTGGGGGCATATTTAACTTGAATTTACGAATCAGTGTCACTAATCCTCATGGCATTGTAGTCACAAAGGATATAGTACTACTATATTACTTTAATATGAATGTTGTAATGTATTAATTAGCACCAAGCATAACATTGCAGAGTTGAATTGCAATTATTTAGATTTAAATTTATTTATAGTTAGATATGTTATTCTGTAATTTTAATTCAAACTCATAAAATATAAATATTTGAGTTCATATATATTTATATGAACTCATATATAACTATAAAATATAAATATTAGTATAGTTCATTACGCTCAAACTTGTTGAACGAATCTTAAAATTATTTGCTGTCGTATGCTATAGGGATCTGAAAATCATTGCCCCACAAAAAATGTAGTAGATGTTACCGCTTAGCCATTAGACCTGTTGCGTATTGTGCGTCAGTAGGCGCTTCCCTAGGTCCATGAATTATATGCGTTATAACCCACAGTAGGTCGTGCTTTTATGATAAAGAGAGCCTCCCTATGGTGATATCTCTAATACACAAGGGTAGGACAATTTATGTGTATTTATCTGGGTTTTACTTACTTGTAGTTTGTTTCTACATACCCATTCTAAGTAAACATTACCGGGGGAGGGGGAGCAATAACCATTCTAAGTAAACATTACCGGGGGAGGGGGTTGCAATAACCATTCTAAGTAAACATTACCGGGGGAGGGGGTTGCAATAACCATTCTAAGTAATTATTACCGGGGGAGGGGGTTGCAATAACCATTCTAAGTAAACATTACCGGGGGAGGGGGAGCAATAACCATTCTAAGTAAACATTACCGAGGGAGGGGGTTGCAATAACCATTCTAAGTAAACATTACCGGGGGAGGGGGTTGCAATAACCATTCTAAGTAAACATTACCGGGGGAGGGGGTTGCAATAACCATTCTTAGTAAACATTACCGGGGAGGGGGTTGCAATAACCATTCTAAGTAAACATTACCGGGGGAGGGGGTTGCAATAACCATTCTAAGTAAACATTACCGGGGGAGGGGCAGTAATAACCATTCTAAGTAAACATTACCGGGGGAGGGGCAGTAATAACCATTCTAAGTAAACATTACCGGGGAGGGGGTTGCAATAACCATTCTAAGTAAACATTACCGGGGGAGGGGCAGTAATAACCATTCTAAGTAAACATTACCGGGGGAGGGGCAGTAATAACCATTCTAAGTAAACATTACCGGGGAGGGGGTTGCAATAACCATTCTAAGTAAACATTACCGGGGGAGGGGGGTGCAATAAAACCGAGTAGGTCGTATCGAATTGTTGTTCGTACACTAAAGAACACATCGTGAAGTGTCCCATAAAATATTGTACTCTACAAAGTAGATGTTCTTCCATTTCCGTAAGGACCATTGATACCATCCTTCTCCTTCCGTAAGGACCATTGATACCATCCTTCTCCTTCCACAAGGACCATAGATACCGTCCTTCTCCTTCCGCAAGGACCATTGATACTGTCCTTCTTCCGCAAGGACCATTGATACCGTTCTTCTCCTTCCGCAAGGACCATTGATACCGTCCTTATCCTTCCGCAAGGACCATTGATACCGTCCTTCTCCTCCCGTAAGGACCATTGATACCGACCTTCTCCTTCCGAAGGACCATTGATACCGTCCTTCTCCTTCTGCAAGGACCATTGATACTGTCCTTCTCCTTCCGCAAGGACCATTGATACCGTCCTTCTCCTTCCGCAAGGACCATTGATACCGTCCTTCTCCTTCCGCAAGGACCATTAATACCGTCCTTCTCCATCCGCAAGGACCATTGATACTGTCCTTCTCCTTCCGCAAGGACCATTGATACCCTCCTTCTCCTACCGCAAGGATCATTGATACCGTCCTCCTCCTTCCGCAAGGACCATTGATGCCGTTCTTCCGGTTCCGAAAGTGCCATTAGTGCCGTTCTTTCTGTTCTGCAATATCCATTAATCCTATTCTGCAGGTTCCACATTCCGCGTTGATGCCATTCTTTTGACTCTGCAAGCCCCATTAATGTTGTTCTCCCATTGATTTTGTTCTTCTGGTTCCGTAAGTAAAATTGATGCCGACTTTTCGGTTCTGCAACAGCCATTGATACCGTTCTTCTGGTTCTGAAAGTGCTATTGATGCTGTTCTTCTGGTGCCGCAAACGCCATTTTTTCAGTTACGTGACTTCTCAGTCGTGTAATATTTTTTACGAAGATCTTTTGATCAAGTAGTTTGTTCATTGTCTCCTCTGAACATTAGTTCGTACCGCACGTTGACGGAGTACAGTATACTTGTTTTACTTGCATAACTTCGATTTTCCTCACTCCCTCCTTCTGAGTTATGGTATTGTAGCTAGTGGAAGCCCTTGGACAACCTTCTACAGCCGAACACCTGGACTTGCAGCCTTTGTGCGCGAGATACGCCGCCAATGGGACAAGTTTTTAACCGTCGGCATTTCTACATACGGAAACTGTGGATTGCCGTTGTCCGTGCACACTCAATGGATCGATAATTTAAAATAAGAATTAAATTAAGACTTGATTTTCTTAACTTTTTATATATTGATTGTCTATGCAGAGTGCCCCTCTCCCTTCATGTTGTATATTAACATTATTTCTTTCAGACTGTAATGACTTTACCAGGAATGATTTTCTTAAACATTCTAGGGGTTGGTGTAGGGGTTAGCTAAAAAATAAAAAATATAAATTATCTCTCGTTTTAAAGGGTCTTTAAACAAAAGATGGTTGGTGAAAACCAGGCATCGCTATCACAAGCCTATAAAAAGTGGCGGCTGTACTACTAGTAAGTTGTGCTGAAACACTACTACACAAAATGTCCCCTAGTGCTCATCACACAGTTTGTCAAGCCTAGTACTTATTGGCAGTAGATGGTTGAACAGTATAATTCTTTTTTCTTAATATGACACATAATATTTTGAGGCATTTCACTATTGATAAGAATTTGGTTACCAGTGTTTCATTATTTATATTGTGGGGTTTTCCAGTATTGTTTAATGCACGTATAGACTACTGTATAAATATTACCATAGACATTTAACAAAAACTAGCTGTACCTGCCCGCTTCGCCGGTCATAATATTGAGTTTGATTTAGAATCGAAATGTGCAGCAAGCTTGCAGTTTACACTGTAATTTTCCACTATTATTTAACTTATTTAATCTAATGTCCAATTTAGAACAGCTTTTCTTATGTATAATGTAATGCTGTACTCACTTAATTTTAATTGTCGAATTATTAGAAGAAAATTATTTCTAATTCCTTTCTACTTTCCTATATTTTCGTTTCCTTTTTCATATCCAGAGAGACATGATCATTGATTATATACGACATATATACGATATGTCGTGTATAATCAATGACATTACTGTTGGCCAAATCGTTAAAAATATATATCGGTATCCCATCAGTATACCGTGTAAAAGAACTTTTATTACACTATGACAGTTAGATATCCATTTTAATTATTCAGTATTTTAATAGAAATATACGACAGATACGTAAATTGTGAGTGCTATAAATATGGACATTTATACTTATTGATTTCAGTTATTAAATTGGAGTATAGTCACGATTGCACTGGTTTAAAATTAAATAAAATTTTGCTATAACGAAAATATTTTATGATAAGAGATAAAATTATTAGAGCTATAAAATATCGCGCCGTATGAAACTACTTGGCAATATAGATACACGTTCTGCAGTGCGGTGAGCGTTCATCATTCTTCGGGCGTCCACAGTACTTTACAATAATGTGAAACCCTCATTGATTATACACGACGAATCATAGAAATTATACAGAATCGCCGTATGAGATTCATTCTTCAGGTGCTCACAGTGCATAACAATAATGTGAAAACAGCATTAAACGAAATTTAATTTCAGAAATTATACAGAATCGGTTCGCGCCATACGATATTCATTCTCAGGTGCTCACAGTACACAACAATAATGTGATGACAGCATTGAAACGAAATTGAATCATAGAAATTATACAGAATCGGTTCGCGCCTTATGATATTCAGCGGCAATATAGATACACGTTCTCCAGTTCGGTGAGCGTTCATCATTCTTCAGGTGCTCTCAGTACATCTTACTTTGTAAAACAAGTTTTTTTTTGGCTTTAAAGATTTTAATTTTTAAAATATATGGGGGTTTTCGACCACGAGAAATCGATTGGCACCGGTCTCAACTCTGTGAAAATTCTTATTTCTGCCCCAGAGGCTCCTAGACTTCCCGTATACCACGACGAGGATGCGTAGTAGACTGTGACGTCACATAGACGAAATCAGCTGATTAGTTAATTCTATTAAACACTGGTAACTACCAATTGCATAGAAGCATTCAGCTAAATATTAAGCAAGTTACGTATCACATATCAGCTGGAATTGTAATTACAGGAATTATAACAGCATTGCTGTGTTTATTTTTGCCATTTAGCACACATGACGTCATGGGAGATGCGCGTGATACCTACCACGGTAACTGGAAAATACTGTAGGGATCACGTGCATGGTGCGCAGTAAATCTTGGTGTCAATGACGTCACACAGACGAGACGTATCAGCTGGTTCACCTGTTACAGTGAATGTAGTTTATTTATTTATTTGTTTTTATTTATTTATTCATAAGACGCCGATCGTCAAGATATGGGCGAATATGGATTTCGAATGAGTGTAGATGAGCGAATGTAGTCATTGTTACAAACTAAGGCCGACTATTCCTTAGAAAGTGTCATTAATTAATAGCCCAATGACAAATGAACAGCCGGTGATTATCAGCTGATCCTTCTCAAAATGTATTGACTGTGATTGGGATCGAACTGAGAACCTTTAGCACATGAAGCTGGGATTGAACCAACTTTGCTACCGACCAATTTAATACCAATACACAAAATGTGTAAATAAATAACAAGTGTCAAGTTTGAAACAGCTGTTTAAATTGAGCGTAATATTAATAATTCATCTAGAATTATTACAATTTTCTTACTTTTTTTAAATAAAAAATCAGTTCTTTTGTCCGAAAATGTTATATTTTATTATTTTGGTAAAATTTCCATCATAATAATAACAGTATCATTACACGTGTAGACTTATCAATAGTTATTACCGGGTGTGAAGCTTTGTTGTTAGGGAAGTCAGTGATTTACGAAAAGCAGTTATTGGTTATCACTACATTCAGTGTAACAGATGAACCAGCTGATATGTCTGTGTGACGTCATTGACACCAAGATACTGCGCACCATGCGCGTGATCCCTACCGTATTATTCTAGTTACCGTGATACCTACCAACTGTCTTCTTTTCTAGGTATCGTAGTTTTTGTGTGTGTTGCTATATTTACTTAGCAGTATAATGTTATTTATTTTGCATTTTGTAGAATACCGGTAAGGTTAACAAAAACCCAAAATTAAGTAATGTTAAACTAATACACCCATGTGGGGTATCAAATTAAAGGTATTCGACTCTTAATTAATAATATACCATCAGGTTTTAGAAAAGGCTATGCTTAGGAGCTCCACTGTCCAAAAACCAAAATTCATGATCATACTGATTAAGAATCCTAGCGAGGCCATAGGCCGATCTGCCTCACGAGGCGACATGCCAAGATCCACAAATGGGACTGTAGTAGAGTGCCCCAGTGAGGCCGCAGGCCGAACTTTCCCCCGCGAGGCCATACGCCGAGTTCCACAATGGGGCCTGTAGCAGAGCGTTTTGGCGAGGCCTTAGACCGTGCTCTCCCACGTGACCTCAGACCGAGTTCCACACAGAGGCCTAAAGGTAGACGCGGAAGACCTACGAAACAAAATCTTATTAATAACCCACAATGTAGAGCAACAATAAACGACCCTAAAGATTCTCTGGGAGATACGGATGCTACCTTTTCAGTTTGCAAAATTCAACTGAGGGAAGCTCGGTGTCCTGGTACTAATAATAATATGATAACACAGTCCTGAAACGAGATGAACCACAGAAATTGTACAGAATCAGCTCGCGCCTTTCGAAATTCAACGGCAATACATGTTCTCCAGTGCGGTGAGCCTTCATCATTCTTTAAGTGCTTACAGTACACAACAATAAAATTAATTATTATCGTATATTCAAGGACAATATGGTATCACAGCACTGAAACGACATGCCATTGTAGAAGTTATGCAGAAATGTTTCGCGCCGTACGAGTTTGGGCGGCAATACAGATACACGTTCTGCAGTGCGGAGAGCGTTCATCATTCTTCTGGCGTTCATAGTTGGTCTATAAAATTGGCAATATTTTATTATACTGTAGTATTCTTTTATAATTCCAATAATGATAAAATGATAATCATTATCATTTTATCACTATTCGGTATTCAGTAATTATGAGTTTCAACCACTGAGAGTCGAATGACGATGTAAGTTGTCTTGTCTACTGTATAGTCAATGCTGTTGCGTGTGTTGCGATGTACACCTGACAGTTCACTATCTGTAGACGCTTAATGAGTGTTGTGTGCGAATCTCCCCACCTGTCAACCTTCCTCTTCATAATCAATCGGACCTTCGATTTTGAAAAGTTATTAATTCTATTATCAATGTTTTCTCAAGGAAAAAAACAGCTTAAGTACAATTAATAACAATCAAAATTCAAGGCATGGTTAAAGTAACCATCCAGAACTGTCTTTGTTTCATTTAAGAGTCTATCCTGGCGCCCAGTTTAGCTCTCTAAGTAATTTAGATCTAGATTTGATTGCAACTGTCGCGATCTAGCATTGTATTTAGTCGCAACTGTCGTGACTATTGTATTTAACATTCTGATTGAAAATTCTGCACTGTTATATTTGGTATTGTTGAAAAAATCGTTTATCTCCTTGCGTTATGAATGTAAGGAATTAGTATGAACACGAGTAAATGTATGAATGTCCGGTAACATGTATAAATGTGTGTTACTGGAACTTGTCTAGTTTTAGAGTTATTCTTTTTCTTACATATGAGACGCTGACACAACGTTGTGCGTATTTTAAGGCGAATATGAGTGTAGTCTGATTACCGAGTTCAACTGTTCCTCAGAAAGGGCAATTTATTAATAACCCAACAGCCAGGAAAACTAAGGGACCTACAGCTTTACGTGGAATCCGAACCACGTAGTGTTGGTCTGATTTTCAGCTAATTGACAATCCTGATACTCAGTTATCTCTCCCAACATGTACAGCCCAGACTTAGAACAACTCTGTTGTTGTTGTTGTTGTTGTTGTTAGTGTTGATAATTAGTGACATTCTAAAATCCCAAATATTCCTTGCATAGTTTCTGTATAGATACGTTTTAAAATACAATATTGTAATAGTTGTCCTGTTAAGGTTGTTTGATCAAAAAATATTTTTAATTGTTTGAAATTCAAGTGTTAGCCTTCTTATAAGTAATATATGTGTAGAGGGAAAAAATTCAAATAAAAATTCTTTATGGACATATGGCTACTTAAGTGGCTAATTTGGCTTTCCTAGGTAAATAACTCATTTTTACATTAAATGTAAAAATGTAAACCGGGCTATATTACATTAACATTTTTGAGTACGTACAGGTACAAACCAACCAAGTGTAAAGTTGGTTTAAATGAACTTCTTCTAAACTTCATTACGAATGATTCATTACGATATGAACAAAACGTAATATTCGTGGTGAAGTGGTAGGCCATAAATAAAGGCATTTTTCATGTCATTTCATTTTATATGATAATGTTTTTAAACAAATTGTGACTGTTAACTGCCCCTACAGAGAAGAAAGAAAAAGACGTCGCATCCAATAGTCCGCTAAATGTGAGTCGAGTAGCTATTTCTCGGTTTTGCCTTGGGGATGGCAGGGCCAACACCTTGTCAGTCACACGTGTATTGTTTACGGTAATAGTTTTTAACCTAGCTGGGACAAAAAAAGTAGCGTAATTTTAACTAGTCCCCCATCCACCCTCCCATACACGTACAGTAGTATTGACCCACCTGCCCACCCATACAGTGGTATTGACCCACCCGCCCACCCATTCACATACAGTGGTATTGTACCACCCGCCCACCCATACACATACAGTAGAATTGACCCACCCGTCCACACATACACATACAGTAGTATTGATTCACCCGCCCACCCATTCACATACAGTGGTATTGACCCACCCGCCCTCCCATGCACGTACAGTAGTATTGACCCACCTGCCCACCCATACAATGGTATTGACCCACCCGCCCACCCATACACATACAGTAGAATTGACCCACCCGCCCACCCATACACATACAGTGGTATTGGCCCACCCGCCCACCCATACACGTACAGTGGTATTGGCCCACCCGTACGTGTATGGCATCAATACCACCGTACGTGTATGGGTGTGCGGGTGGGACGATACCACCGTACATGTATGGGTGGGCGGGTGGGTCAATACTACTGTACGTGTATGGGTGGGCGGGTGGGTCAATACTACTGTACGTGTATGGGTGGGCGGGTGGGTCAATACTACTGTACGTGTATGGGTGGGCGGGTGGGTCAATACCACTGTATGTGTATGGGTGGGCGGGTGGGTCAATACTACTGTACGTGTATGGGTGGGCGGGTGGGTCAATACTACTGTACGTGTATGGGTGGGCGGGTGGGTCAATACTACTGTACGTGTATGGGTGGGCGGGTGGGTCAATACCACTGTATGTGTATGGGTGGGCGGGTGGGTCAATACCACTGTATGTGTATGGGTGGGCGGGTGGGCCAATACCACTGTATGTGTATGGGTGGGCGGGTGGGTCAATACCACTGTATGTGTATGGGTGGGCGGGTGGGTCAATACTACTGTACGTGTATGGGTGGGCGGGTGGGTCAATACCACTGTATGTGTATGGGTGGGCGGGTGGGTCAATACTACTGTACGTGTATGGGTGGGCGGGTGGGTCAATACCACTGTATGTGTATGGGTGGGCGGGTGGGTCAATACCACTGTATGTGTATGGGTGGGCGGGTGGGTCAATACTACTGTACGTGTATGGGTGGGCGGGTGGGTCAATACCACTGTATGTGTATGGGTGGGCGGGTGGGTCAATACTACTGTACGTGTATGGGTGGGCGGGTGGGTCAATACTACTGTACGTGTATGGGTGGGCGGGTGGGTCAATACTACTGTACGTGTATGGGTGGGCGGGTGGGTCAATACCAACAAAACCTCTAGGATAAAACGTTATAATTATTATTATAGATGTATAAAAATTTACATTAGTTATAATCTATTTACAACCGCCACTAAGACGTTCATTGCGGCAATGTGAAAGTAACCTCTGTTTAGTTCGTCTCTGTGGTGCAGTTCGGCGAATGGACAGTTCGGCGTCCCAGTGGCCCTCCCACGACACCTGTGTTGGTGGATTGGTGGCCACTCAAGGCTTTTAACCTTTCCCCGGTCCTCTGCCCACGCCATCAGCCTGGGTCCCCACGGCACATCATAGGCAAGGAGGCCTACGCGCCGCGCAAACTGGTTTGTTTGTAAACATGTGCCAAGCCGTCCACGACTGTCGTGCCCATTTTGTCGCGAATTGTACTGAGGGGAATATCAAATGACCACATCGTAGAGTATGATGATATGTAAATTAGAATGAGCCCCCCCTCCCTTCAATACACACAAAACCCCCGGTCACACAGTTCACTTTGAAGGCACATTAGTAATCAAAGTGTGGTGATTAGCTGTGGTTTGATTGAAAAAAGTCTTAGATAGAAACCATGTTTTTAAAGTTTCCATAATTTCTTGCAAAAATCTAGCCTATAACGATGTTTTGACTTAGGAAACCCAAAGGCGGTATCGAATGATAACCATCTAGAGTGACGCCTGTTTAAATGTAGTCTATAATATGGAATTAATTAAATGTCGCAAAGTGCGAATTGTTACCAATGTATGGTAAGTTCTAATCGCATCGTTAAACATTGAAGCTTTTGTACCCCATGTAAGTATGTCATATTGTTTGATTATGTGATCTACGACAGTTATGACCCAGGGAGGGTTGATAGGATTTGTGTGCCATCGTCTGCCTAGCCGTCTGTGATGCTTGTGTCTACGGTTGTGTGCTATCGCTTCCTAGCCGTCTGTGATGCTTGCTTGTGTCTACGGTTGTGTGCTATCGCTTCCTAGCCGCCTGTGATGCTTGTTTCTACGGTTGTGTGCTATCGTCTTCGTAGCCGTCTGTGATGCTTGTGTCTATGGTTGTGTGCCATCGTCTGCCTAGCTGTCTGAGATGCTTGTGTCTACGGTTGTGTGCCATCGTCTGCCTAGCCGTCCGAGATGCTTGTGTCTACGGTTGTCTGCCATTGTCTTCGTAGCCGTCTGTGATGCTTGTGTCTACGGTTGTGTGCCATCGTCTTCGAAGCCGTCTGTGATGCTTGTGGTCTTCAGTTGTGTGCCATAGTTTTCGTAGCCGTCTCTGCTGCTTGCGTCTACAGTTTTGTATGATTATTGACTTATTGTCTTCGTAGCCGTTTGTGATGCTTGCGTCTACGGTTGTGTATGATTATTGTGTTCGTAGTTGTTAGTGATCCCTTCGTCTACAGTTGTGTGATTATTGTCTTTGTAGCCGTCTGTGCTGCTTGCGTCTACGGTTTTGTATGATTATCGTCTTTGTAACCGTTTGTGATGCCTGCGTCTACGGTTGTGTATGATTATCGTCTTCGTAGCCGTCTGTACTGCCTGCGTCTACAGTTGTGTATGATTATCTTCTTCGTAGGCGTCTAAGCTGCTTGCGTGAACGGTTGTGTCATTATTGTCTTCGTAGCCTTCTGTGCTGCTTGCGTCTACGGTTGTGTGATTATCCTCTTCGTAGCCGTTTGTGATGCTTGCGTCTACAGTTGTGTATGATTATCGTTTTCGTAGCCGTTTGTGATCCCTGCGTCTACAGTAGTGTATGATTATTGTCTTCGTAGCCGTTTGTGCTGTTTCCGTCTACGGTTGTGTGATTATTGTCTTCGTTGCCGTTTGCGATGCCTGCGTCTACAGTTGTGTATGATTATCGTCTTCGTAACCGTTCGTGATGCTTGCGTCTACGGTTGTGTATGATTATCGTCTTCGTAGCCGTCTGTACTGCCTGCGTCTACAGTTGTGTATGATTATCTTCTTCGTAGGCGTCTAAGCTGCTTGCGTGAACGGTTGTGTCATTATTGTCTTCGTAGCCTTCTGTGCTGCTTGCGTCTACGGTTGTGTGATTATCCTCTTCGTAGCCGTTTGTGATGCTTGCATCTACAGTTGTGTATGATTATCGTTTTCGTAGCCGTTTGTGATCCCTACGTCTACAGTAGTGTATGATTATTGTCTTCGTAGCCGTTTGTGCTGTTTCCGTCTACGGTTGTGTGATTATTGTCTTCGTTGCCGTTTGCGATGCCTGCGTCTACAGTTGTGTATGATTATCGTCTTCGTAGCCGTTCGTGATGCTTGCGACTACGGTTGTGTATCCCTATCGTCGTCGTGGACGTCTGTACTGCTTGCGTCTACAGTTGTGTATCCTTATCGTCGTTGTAGCCGTTTGTGATGCTTTTGTTGCTTCATTAAGTTTTGCGCCCACAGTTGCCGTCAGCCTTGGCGGTGCTCCCACTTCGTGGTTAGTCAACATTGCAACTCTACTACACGAGAGACTCCCTCCACGCCAAAACTGGCTTCAGTCACAGTCAACAGTGGCCATTACAGAATATAATTACTGTAGTTAGTGTGACAAACTAATATCTCATGTACTTTATCTTTTCCCATGTTCTTTCCCATTAAAATGAAATGTTTCGAGCTCTTTCAAAATTTTTATATTTTATCGATTCATCTAGACAACAAAGAACTATTTAGTATTATTTATTCATCACTGGTAATATTCAGATTTGATGTTTCCTATTAATAGATGTATTTAACTCTATACACAAGTATTTGCTTTGTTCTAAACTTAGATCTACAATTTTAATAAATGTAAATTTGTACCTGATTTATACGTTTGAACATTAATTTAATATATGTTTACATGAGTCTGTGTAACAGATCTAGAGTTCATGTTTGAAGCTGTTGGTTTTATCCACCTATCTAATCACAAGTCCAGTCCTTAGGGTAGCTGGTTCTAAAATCACTAAGTCTGTTTAGAAGTCGACAGCCCTTACAGTAGTTATACAGTACTAACTTATCGCCTGTTTCAACTCTACGGTTCGTGTTTATAACTAGTGGTAGCGAACACTTTAAGATCACTAAAGGTTCGTTCTAGTGAGTTGTTAAAACTAACTATATAATGAGTTTATCAATTTAAAATCCTCTAGAATGGCATTGAACTTGTAAACAAATGACAAAAATACTCGATTGTTTATAAAAAAAAAACCTTCCACTATAACTGTTCTTCACCTTTCAAATGACACTTCTCTGTTACGATAGGGTCATGATTACCTGCCGAGTCCTTACCAAAAAAACTTATATTTTTCACGAGTTTCGTGATACGACACAGCCACCCTAAATGTATCCCAACAGTGTTATTAAGGTAGTTCGATCAAAAATAATTTTTGTTTTAAATATTTTTTTGTTTAAGCCAGACCAATTATTTTTGTATAAAATACAGCTGTACAAATATTGAGTCGACATTTGTACAATTATTTTTTGCTGAAAGAGTAGAGAATTAATATGAAAACTTCATTGTTAAAGTTTACTATACACGAGAGAGTTAGTACTTTTGTACAATTTGCGGGGCAGGCAGAACAATGAGGGAGGTTGTGTGTGTGTTAGTGAGACAGGCTACCCCCTAATGACAGTTGGGTGAAATCTACAACTAAATTACTTGGATCGCTCTGGGCGCCTTGATGAACACAACAAATGTTTTCACAAATAACTTGTAGCTTTCTTGAAGTGTGTATGAGTCATATATTGCAATTAAGGAATGGATCAATAAACAAACTGTAGACTGGTTGTCATTTTCAGTGCATCTTCCGATTCAATGAATTATTAATAATTCCTTAGCTCAGAAAGTTCAATAACCAGAGCGACGTAGGGGCCTACGGCTTTACTTGAAATCCGAGCCACGTGTTGTGGTTTGATTTTAAGCTGACTGACAAGCCTGATGCCCAGTTCTTTTCTTATTATATCGTTCTTGATTATCACCAAACACGGACAACTCGGATATCTCCATTAGTGTCCATATCAATGACAACCATTGAGCGGACGCCATGTGGGTGTTGAGAGGATTGAGCATAGAACATATCGCCTACAATTTCCACATCTCTTGTCCCCAAGTAGCTGCATTACAGCACTACGTCATTAGTACCGTAACGAGGTCCACTGTATCCCGCCATAGTGTCTCGCTGACAGGTGCCGGTTCTGGCCTGCTTGTCCCTGGTAGCTCGTCCTCCATCAGCTGATGCCCAGCTGGTCATGACGTCACGCCAAGGCGTGCCGCCGCCGGCCCGCCACCGTCCCGCTCAGTCAGTGAAAGTATGCGGCGCTGGTTGTTGAGATCGGAAGCCTTGTTATAGGTTATGTTCTTCGTGTACTAGTGGTTTTTTAATATTGTGTTTTATTGTTTTGAGAGCTCGTTTGTTTTAGTATTAGTTTTGGAGCGCTACAGGTTTGCACTTTGTACAATTTTGGCTTGTTTTACTTATTTTTATTAGTACTTATGAACTCTTGATTTTGTGTTTCTACATTTTATGCTGTAGCGTTTTGTTCATATTGTTTATTATTTTTACTGCCATTTTGGGGTTTTAGAAATTTTAATTTGTGTTACTTAGGCCTACTGAAAGAATTTTCATTAAGTATTAACGAGGAATTAAAAGGTATTGGGTTAGTCATCAACTTAATTATTATTAAGTACTACCGCTTTTTTTTTATTTATTTTTTAATGTTATGTGCAAATTTGCCTCCGTGTACTGACTTATTGTAATACTTTGTGTTGATATTAACATTGTATAATACATCCAAGCAACCGGTTTTGGGTTAAATATGCGTTATTTTAGTTGAAATTTGCACTCAAACACAATTCAGAAATCGTTTACTCTTTGAAATACGTTTTTTACGGACTTGTTGTCCTAAATGTGTGAAATGATCTCAATTCATGCGCAAGAGAGAAACATGCGTCATTCATCGAATCCGGTCTTGGCTGACAACACAATTAAAGTGTACCGCACTTCTTGTAACACGCCGAGCAGTTGAATAATTAATTCCAGTTGCATTAGTCATACATAATGGATGTTCAGTAATAGATGGGAGTATGTTTATTGTAAAAGGACTAGTCCTTCGTTAGTTGGGTGTAACTGACAGGCAGTAATTATTTACATTTTGTTGAGCGTGTTACGGATAGCTTAAAAAACAAAAGTTAAAACCCTTTTTTATGTTTTCTAAAAGATTTTGGCGAAAACTTTGGTTTTTTTTTTATTAAATTTGTTGTAGGTGTTATCACATGGCCGCTGCGGACGCCTCGGTGGCGGTTATAAACTGATGATTACAACTAATGTACATATTTGTACATCTGTATTTATAATTACTACGTTTATGCTTGTGGATGTGGGGGACTTCAGGGAGGTACTGACCCTGACATTGCACGGCAAACTACTCGACACACATTAAGCGTACTGTTGTATGCTACATGTTTCCTTCTTCTCTAGGATATAAGCCTCCTAATACTGGTTTGGTTTGCGAAATATTACAAGCACAGAAACTTGGGATGTAATATAACATAGTAGTATATTCCAATGTTTACTTTAGTCTCCAATTTACTACATGGACTTCATTTTGAATTTGTCTAAATGTCTGTACACAGAATAATTCATATAAACAGTTAAGTATTATTGTGGTAGGTTTATTAAACAATGCACATGAACCATATAATAATCACTGAACTATTTCCAGATCATACGTACACATTAAGTTTGACTACAGATAATAAATGCGGGCTCGTCATGTACTCAGGCTACGTCATGTACTCAGGCTCGTCATGTACTCAGACTCGTCATTTACTCAGGCTCGTCATGTACTCAGGCTACGTGGTAGCACTCTCTTGCTACGTAATTAATTTGAATTGACGGCTGAACTTAACTGTTACTATAACAGCTAATGTATCATTTACGCTAATTAGTCATATCAAAAGAAAGAATCATATAAACAAAACTTAGAATTTCAGTTAAAATCCGAATCGTGAAAAATCCTGATTTTTCCATTCAATTAGTTAAGGATAAGTTACTGTCGGAAGGGCAAAGGAACGGCTTGCTTGGTTGTTAAGAACTGTAATTTTTGTTGTCGTGAAGCCGTAAATAATGAGGTGAAATTCTCTCGTGACAACCCGTCGTCTGTTAACATCTGCTAGCGTATCATATGGCATCTTTCACTCACAGAGAGGCTCTCATCTCTTCGCATTCCACTCGAGATGGAAGTGGTGTACGTCGTTATACTGTTCACTACTTGGGGTGAACGTCAGCACGGAGATTACATGGCGTGGCCGCGTCATTCACACTAACAGCAATATGGAGCTGAAATAATGATACGACTTGCTTCCAAGTATTCAACGAGATTCATTTGTTTTATAATGCTTTTATAACTTGTTTGAAGTTTATGAAACGTGTGCTCGTAACTATCGTGGCATATGAGTAAGACCCAATTAAAATGAACGTCGGCAGTTTAGCCATATGCATCATTGACGGTCATCATCGCACCGAACACAGAGCTCTCCTTATAGGCGCTAACAGTCCAATAACGTACAGTCGAAATAAAATACGTCGTTGATTTCGACTCTGATATAATTTTCGTTCGTCAGTGACATTTAACAGTTTTTTTGATAAGTTCTCAAGGTAACTTAGAAGGTAAAATCGTTCAAAACAGGGCCTGATTGTCATTGGCATAGTTCCACCAATACAAGAAATAAAAGAGTTAATTTGATGAGCAGAGGATGTTGGCTATGGCGACACTTGAGTTACTCCGGCCTTGACTACTCTCTGCGACTTCCTGGAAACTCTTCTTTTTACTGTTTGTGAAACCACTGAGTTAAGACTCTAGTTAGCGCCGTATTCAGCAACATAAGTGATAATAGAATGTCATCTCAAAGACATTTCATCAGTTTCCAGAAATCTCATCAATCCGGACAGCTTTCACCACCACTGATCACTTAAATTCTGTTTCATGGGCTATTTACATTCCTCTACTTATAAAGGAAGGACTTTGACTGTCGCAAGCGTATAATAGCCGTGTTAACTCGTAAACACGCCTGTCTTCGTGAGTGTAATATGAAGAATAATACAACCTGTACATTTTTTAACCATGAAAAAATTATAACGTACGGTCGTTCCCCCCCCCCCTTACAATCACAAAAACTTGTTATAGTCAAAATTAAACTGGTTTTAATTTGATTTTAAAATGTGTGTGATACAATATAGGACCTACAGCACACGTTAGGGAAATTATTTACTTTTTATGAGGGAAACACATATTTCAAAAAGAGTGTAGGTTGGCTGCCATAGTCTGATATTTGCGTAATTCTAATCGACGTGATTGGTATTTTGTGTCGGAATCTAATCTAAAGCTTGAGTAAACAGTTGCAACACAGTTTTATGTGGCCAGGTTGTTCCGATAATAGTAGCTGTATTTTTAGCCGATATCTAACTGTCCACTTGCCTTATGTTGAAAACACTTGACATACAAATCAGAATTGGAAATGTAAAAAATGTTGTCTGGTCTGTCAATAGCTGTGTACCCGTCACTCGAGTTTCTCGTATGAGACAGTGTTGTACACATTGGTTTGTTTTCATCTAATTGTTCTCGTCATTCTGTTTTGTCTCGGTTAAATCTAGCTGTGTACCCGTCACTCGACTTGCTCGTATAAGACAGAGTTTTACACATTGGTTTGTTTTCGTCTAATTGTTCTCGTCATTCTGTTTTGTCTCGGTTAAATCTAGATGTGCACCCGTCACTCGACTTGCTCGTATAAGACAGTTTTGTACACATTGGTTTGTTTTCGTCTAATTGTTCTCGTCATTCTGTTTTGTCTCGATTAAATCTAGCTGTGCACCCGTCACTCGACTTGCTCGTATAAGACAGTTTTGTACACATTGGTTTGTTTTCGTCTAATTGTTCTCGTCATTCTGTTTTGTCTCGGTTAAATCTAGCTGTGTACCCGTCACTCGACTTGCTCGTATAAGACAGTGTTGTACACACTGGTTTGTTTTCGTCTAATTGTTCTCGTCATTCTGTTTTGTCTCGGTTAAATCTAGATGTGCACCCGTCACTCGACTTGCTCGTATAAGACAGTTTTGTACACATTGGTTTGTTTTCGTCTAATTGTTCTCGTCATTCTGTTTTGTCTCGGTTAAATCTAGCTGTGTACCCGTCACTCGACTTGCTCGTATGAGACAGTGTTGTACACATTGGTTTGTTTTCGTGTTAATTGTTCTCGTAATTCTGTTATCTTGAATACGTTGTTGGCTTCACTGAACATACCGTAAGTAAACAAGTTGACTTGAGTGCCTGACTTAGTGTGAACTGTAGGAACGAGGAAGTTGGCCTCGAAATAGTCAATGCCTCTGAGGTTAAATTGGTTGAAAGCGAGATTGACCTTGTGGTTTAGGTTTCATCTCAGTGCCACGCAAGTTGTATTTCAATCTATCTGAGACAGTCATGGTCATTGATATGTGTTTTCTTTAGGTGCCTTCACAATAACCATTGTAACAACCCTTGAAGTCTCTTTCCTCCTTTAGCAGTGCCCTAATTTAAGCTTGTCATGGCCATTGATATGTGTTTTCTTTGGATGCCTTTAAAATTAGCATTGTACTAATCCTGAAGGGGTTTCTCTCCTTTTTCACTTCTCCAGAATAAACAGTCCTTCAACTGTAAACATTTAGCGAGTAAATGTTTACTTTAGCCGCTATATTCTTAGTGATAATAAAGCGTGTGTAATAACAGAGAAGAAAGAAACATAGTTCGCTTTCTTATAGCCGCAGCGACTGCCTCAGTGGCAGTTATAAATAGATTACAACTAATGTAAATCTTTATTCATCTGTAACAATAATCACTATGTTTATCCTTAACGTTTTAATGGGAATAAGGGAGAGACTGACAAGGTGCTGGTCCTGTCATAGCATGGCAAACTGGAGAAATAACAACTCCACAAATGTTCAGCGCACTATTGAATGCATCCTCTGTTTCTTCCTTCTCTGTGGTTTAATACTGTGATAACGTTACGTACTGTATTATTCTGTTTCTTTGCTTGTAATACGTCTATATATTGAGTAGAAAAGTTTTAAATATAAATGATAAACAACTCTAAATATGTTATGTAATGTCGTTATTATAAATAAAACGTTTCTTTATTAGTGTTTTCGGTTTACTGAACTATCTTTTTGTGTAATACCGCTTGAGTTCTGTTCTAGTTGTTTAGTTTGTTATTCTAAAGCTCGATCAGACACATTGTTGACCTTTCACAGAGACAGAAATGTGTCAAATGCCACTAGGTTACCTCTCGACCCTTTCCCTGTCCTTGAGATTATAGAGGCCTCACTCACTACGAGGGGGTCGCCGAGCTCTTGTGTGGGTGGGCCGCCGTGCTATTTTGGCATATCCGGCATCACAATGGATTATAGCCTCTCTAGTCCCAACAATCACACCTGCAACTCGTATATTCTTACATATGAGACGCCGACACAACGTTGTTGGTATTTTAAGGTGAATATGAATGGTTATATGAGTGTAGGATGAGTGTAGTCTGGTTCCTCAGAAAGGGCAATTTATTAATAGCCCAGCAGCCAGAACAACTAAGGGACCTACAGCTTTACGTGGAATCCGAACCACGTAGTGCTGGTCTGATTTTCAGCTAATTGATTCTCAGCTGTCTAACAAGCCTGATACTCTGTTATCTCCCCCACACAACATCCGCACAATGATTACCACCCAACATGGACACCCCAGACTTCTCAAGTAGTGTCCATGCCGATAGCAACCATCAAGCGGACGCCATGTCGGTATTAAGAGGACCGAGCATCCAACCTACCGCCTACAATCTCCCAAACACTTTGTCCCCAAGTAGCTGGGTTACAGCACTGCGCTACCAGTATGGTTGACGTCAGCCAAGATGGCGCTTGTCTAGACCGCATTACTTTTAATTAAAAACACTGATAAATGTCACGCCTTTTTTTGATTTTAAAATACTTTAGTTGATGCAGTATTGACATTTGGGAATCGAATTTTAGTCATTGTTTATACAGTAGTTCTAAAATTTAAAAATGCACGTTTGTTGCTATAAACTAAGATATTGTCTATAGTTCTAAAATTTAAAAATGCACGTTTGTTGCTATAAACTAAGATATTGTCTATAGTTCTAAAATTTAAAAATGCACGTTTGTTGCTATAAACTAAGATATTGTTTATACAGTAGTTCTAAAATTTAAAAATGCACGTTTGTTGCTATAAACTAAGATATTGTTTATAGTTCTAAAATTTAAAAATGCACGTTTGTTGCTATAAACTAAGACATTGTTTATAGTTCTAAAATTTAAAAATGCACGTTTGTTGCTATAAACTAAGATATTGTTTATAGTTCTAAAATTTAAAAATGCACGTTTGTTGCTATAAACTAAGATATTGTTTATAGTTCTAAAATTTAAAAATGCACGTTTGTTGCTATAAACTAAGACATTGTTTATAGTTCTAAAATTTAAAAATGCACGTTTGTTGCTATAAACTAAGATATTGTTTATAGTTCTAAAATTTAAAAATGCACGTTTGTTGCTATAAACTAAGATATTGTTTATAGTTCTAAAATTTAAAAATGCACGTTTGTTGCTATAAACTAAGATATTGTTTATAGTTCTAAAATTTAAAAATGCACGTTTGTTGCTATAAACTAAGATATTGTTTATAGTTCTAAAATTTAAAAATGCACGTTTGTTGCTATAAACTAAGATATTGTTTATAGTTCTAAAATTTAAAAATGCACGTTTGTTGCTATAAACTAAGATATTGTTTATACAGTAGTTCTAAAATTTAAAAATGCACGTTTGTTGCTATAAACTAAGATATTGTTTATAGTTCTAAAATTTAAAAATGCACGTTTGTTGCTATAAACTAAGATATTGTTTATAGTTCTAAAATTTAAAAATGCACGTTTGTTGCTATAAACTAAGATATTGTTTATACAGTAGTTCTAAAATTTAAAAATGCACGTTTGTTGCTATAAACTAAGATATTGTTTATACAGTAGTTCTAAAATTTAAAAATGCACGTTTGTTGCTATAAACTAAGATATTGTTTATAGTTCTAAAATTTAAAAATGCACGTTTGTTGCTATAAACTAAGATATTGTTTATACAGTAGTTCTAAAATTTAAAAATGCACGTTTGTTGCTATAAACTAAGATATTGTTTATACAGTAGTTCTAAAATTTAAAAATGCACGTTTGTTGCTATAAACTAAGATATTGTTTATACAGTAGTTCTAAAATTTAAAAATGCACGTTTGTTGCTATAAACTAAGATATTGTTTATAGTTCTAAAATTTAAAAATGCACGTTTGTTGCTATAAACTAAGATATTGTTTATAGTTCTAAAATTTAAAAATGCACGTTTGTTGCTATAAACTAAGATATTGTTTATACAGTAGTTCTAAAATTTAAAAATGCACGTTTGTTGCTATAAACTAAGATATTGTTTATACAGTAGTTCTAAAATTTAAAAATGCACGTTTGTTGCTATAAACTAAGATATTGTTTATACAGTAGTTCTAAAATTTAAAAATGCACGTTTGTTGCTATAAACTAAGATATTGTTTATAGTTCTAAAATTTAAAAATGCACGTTTGTTGCTATAAACTAAGATATTGTTTATAGTTCTAAAATTTAAAAATGCACGTTTGTTGCTATAAACTAAGATATTGTTTATAGTTCTAAAATTTAAAAATGCACGTTTGTTGCTATAAACTAAGATATTGTTTATAGTTCTAAAATTTAAAAATGCACGTTTGTTGCTATAAACTAAGATATTGTTTATAGTTCTAAAATTTAAAAATGCACGTTTGTTGCTATAAACTAAGACATACCTTTCTTTAGAAATGGCCCAACGACAAAATACCACTAAAGATGTCGCATCATAGCATGGGCGAAACGTCTGGAGAAATTGTAAATCATTGAGAATACGACCGTACGTGGGTGGGTAATCGTTTTATCCACAGATTAGACTCCTATTTACCAAAGAGTGGATGGAAAATAACACAAGTGTAATAAAAAAGTACATATTTCATGTTGATTTATATCGGCAAACTTAGTTTACCATCGTCAGACCAGAGAGACACTCAAAGAAATGACAACTAAATATATATAACTGGAACATATATATGATAATTAATACCTTGACACCTACAAATAGCACCTTGACACGGTTGTCACCGGGAAATATAGATTCTATTAGTTTTAACACCGGCCGTTTCTAAGGTCAATGAGAATATTCAACTGGTGCTCATCAACGATAGTTCACCGATTTGAAACTTCTGATTCGTGTTTCTAGAGTCTGACCAAACTATTCTAGGCCACTGAGAATAAATGAACAGAGTGCACTGAATGTGCGTCGAGTTAGCGTGTTGAGTAGTTATTTCTCCAGTTTGCCATGCGGATGGCACGGCCAGCACTTTGTCAGTCCCTCCCTTATTCTCCCCTCAAATCTCCCAGAATAAACATAGTAATTATTACTAACTATATATGTATAAAGCTGTTCATTAGTTTTAATATATTTATAACTGCCACTGAGGCGGTCGCCGAGACCTCTGTTTCTTTTTTCTGTGGCTCGGACCAGCCAATGAGTTTTTTAGCAAGTCCTTAGTTACTGACTCTCATTGCTGATCACTTCAAAGAAGACTGGTTTTGGAAAGTGTAGATAATTACGCGTAATATAAATTTTAAAAAAATAGCTTTTCCACGTTTCCTTAAAATAATATAGGGAAAGTATGCTATGAGCAGGCCGCTTAGAAGATTCTACTGGTGCGAGACAGATGCACTGAGTGATGGAAGTGAGAGAGCTACTCGTCCTCCACCACTGTCAGGACGGCAGTGATCATTGGTTGGTTTGATTAACAACAAACCAAGCTTAGAACTATTAAATTAAATCATTATTAAGTAGTAATAAGAATTAATAATAAAAACAATACTATGAATAATATTGTAAACAATAAATAGCATTTAACAAACAGTTCATTACAGTTATATATTCAACTGAAAACTGTAATACGGAATTTAGCACTTGAAGGCAAATAGCCACGCTCGTGATATATGGTGGTGGAACGATTCCCTCCGCTACTTAAACCCCTTTAAATAAAACAAAGGCGTTTGACGCGAATTCGTATTATTTGAGAAAACAACATCGTGGGTTCCTGCCTCATCGATGTCGTAACGCCAAATGTGTCTGTGTCTGAACCCAGGAGCCTGCCTTATCTAGCATTTAGAAACACTCCAAATTAGTGTATTAGTGTTGGACGAAGTAATCTGAATGGGTTAGAAAGTGGATCCTGCCACTTACTTCATTAACCGCCAATGTCCAGGAATTGTGATTAATGCGGTTAAAGACCTCTTTCACGACGTGAGAATTCACACAAGCCTGTCATAAACTGCTTATGAAATGTCCATTTGATGGAGACTGATTGTAAAATGCAAATAAAGGCCGACTTTTCCTGCTTTTAGGGACTCATATTTGTAATTAGTGGTGCATTCTCACGTCGTTTTTCCCATATTATTTTTTATTTCCTGCTAAAAATCTAATTTGTCAGCACTGTTGCAATAATTATTCATGTCGCCGTTCATTACTATGTGATAAATGTACTTTGTTTAATGTTTTTAATGCTTGCTCACATATTATTTGTGATTTTTTATTATATTTCAAGAGACCGAGCTTCACTCAGTTGAATTTTGCAAGCTGAAGTGGTAGCATCCATATCTCCCAGAGGATCCTGAGGATCGTTTGTTGTTGCTCTTCTTTATAGGTTAATAAAATATTGTTTTGGAGGCCTCCGCGTTTACCTTTAGCCCCTTTGTGGAACTCGGCCTACAGCCTCGCCAAGACGCTCTGCAACAGGCCTCTTTGTGGAACTCGGCCTACGGCCTCGCGGGGGAAAGTTCGGCCTGTGTCCTCACCAAGGCTCTGCTACAGTCCCAATTGTGGATCTCGGCAGTCACCTCGTGAGGGAGATCGACCTACGGCTTCGCCAGGATTCTTAAGCAGTATGACAATGCATTTTGGTTTTTGGGGCATTGGAGCCCATAAACATAGTCTGTTATAAAACCTGATGGTATATTATTAATTAAGAGTCGAATACCTTTAATTTGATACCCCACATGGGTGTATTAGTTTAACATTACTCAATGTTGGGTTTTTTAGTATATATTTATTTGGAAGGGGAGCAAAGCCTTTAAATGTTGTCTTTTCCGAAATGTAGTGGTTTAATGTGATTTAGAAGATTTAGGAGACCTATAGTTTGATGCCCCCCAAAATAATAAAATATTAAATAATTCCACCACATATGGACAGGTAAGTAAACAAACTACACATGATCTTCTAAAAAATAAATTGTTAAATAATTCCCACACGGAACGTCTAGAAGCCTCTGAGGCAAAAATCAGAATCTTCCCTGAGTTTAGACCGATGCCAATCTTGTGGTCTGAAATCCCCCAAAAAATTAAAAATCCTTGGAGCAAAAAAATTTCGTCAGGACGTGGCTTGTTTTAGATAATAATAATAGTCACTCGTCTTCAACGTGCGTCTGGAGCCTTATCGATTGTAACAGTTCACTTAGTTCTGTTAAACATAATATAACTGTAAAAATATTAATATTCCTCTGTTAAATATACTCCACATCTTGATTTATAATAATATAGCACATCAGCAGTGGTACAAAGATAGTCATGAACAGTATGGTCGAAGGAAGTGTTCTAATAGATTTTATAGCGTCCCAGTACGTGGAGGAAGGCCGAATGATTTTCTTTTGTCTAGGACATTATTTATATTTATAGTGAATGCTACGTAAACATCAAAGAGCTACTTTCATTGTGTACTAAATAATGTGTATCATTAAGGCTATCGTAAGCACATGCATGTTTTATGTTTCGATGGACATAAAGTTATTTTTATTCGATTTGATACGAATTTATGCATTCATTGGAGACACAACATACAGTGGAGCTTCTGACTCTTGAAGTTAAGTACATACTAATCTTGATATTGATGTGGAGGAATGCAGTGATTTAATTTGAATTTGCAGTAGTGGTCAATAGGTAATGTTGAGATAAACAGCAAGTCTGAAGTACCTGAAGTAGAGCTACACATATAGTCTTCAATTTCCGGTAGAGGTTGACAGTTAGTTATTTCTGAAATTGAAGTAGAGGTCCACAGCTAGTCCTGACCATGAAGTGGAGTTACACATATAGTCTTCAATTTCCGGTAGAGGTTGCCAGTTAGTTATTTCTGAACATGAAGTAGAGGTCAGCTAGTCCTGAACATGAAGTACAGCTACACATATAGTCTTCAATTTCCGGTAGAGGTTGACAGTTAGTTATTTCTGATCTTGAAGTAGAGGTTCACAGCTAGTCCTCAACATGAAGTACAGCTACACATATAGTCTTCAATTTCCGGTAGAGGTTGACAGTTAGTTATTTCTGAACTTGAAGTAGGGGTCAGCTAGTCCTGAACATGAAGTACAGCTACACATATAGTCTTCAATTTCCGGTAGAGGTTGATAGTTAGTTATTTCTGAACTTGAAGTAGAGGTCCACAGCTAGTCCTGAACATGAAGTACAGCTACACATATAGTCTTCAATTTCCGGTAGAGGTTGACAGTTAGTTATTTCTGAACTTGAAGTAGAGGTCAGCTAGTCCTGGCCATGAAGTAGAGTTACACATATAGTCTTCAATTTCCGGTAGAGGTTGACAGTTAGTTATTTCTGATCTTGAAATAGAGATTCTCATTTAGTCCTGAATTCTATGGTTTCACATCTAATCTTAAATTTAAGCAGTAGAAGTTTTCAGCTGAAGATGTCACATAAAAAGTGTGATATCCGTTCATCCAGTGGCTGTGTGGTTGGGCTGTGGTTGTCGTGTGAAACCGCTTCTTTAATGGGTAAATTGGCTTCTGACTCCGCCCAATTGAGTTTGCAGTCATAGTGCCACAACGATCACATTTTGTATACAGCTTTGGCTGAAGGGATTTTCAATTCTTTTACGCACTTCGTGTAATTTTAAAACTTACAATATTTACGTTCATTTCGTATTGTAATTTTCAATGTATCTATCTAGGGTTTATGTCTATCTCATGACTACTCGTGTCTGTAGGACTAGTGGCTGAAATGTATTACTAGTAGGGTTATTATTTAGTAACCTTCTAGTCAAATTTAAGACAAATTTAAATGCACATGCTTTGAATGTTTTACCTATTTTCTTTAGAATAACTTGCATAATGATATTTCACCATCCCTTGTTTAGGCCTTATACCACATGGAAGTAGTCGACTCAAAACAACAGTACATTATTTAGATTGGTGAAAGATGAAGTATCTACTATTGAGACCTCTAAATACTAATTTCCAGGAACAGTGAATGAGATGAACTTATCTTAAAACTAGGTTCGTATCACTAATTTGGATTATATGAAAACATGATTGAACTACGCGAGGTGAGGATCGATGACCTGCCGCAGGATACCTCCGTGATCAATGTCGAAGAGGTTGATCACCCGGTGACCCGGGGGGGCCCTGCATGCATTCTGATCTCATGATAGACAGATGACAGGCACCACACGTGCCTACCTTGCTTCCGTCTCGCCATAAGAGGATATCAGGTGACACCGTGCTGTAATCCAGTGTTGTAGAGATTGTAGACGATATATTCTATATTGGGTCCTCTCAATAATGACATAGCGTCCACTCAATGGTTGCTATCGGTTTGGACATAAGAAGAGAAGTCTGGAGTGTCCATGTTAGGTGGTAGTCAGGGTCCAGATGTTATATAGGGAAACAGAATTTAGTATCAGGCTTGTAAATTAGCTGACAACCATACCTATACTACGTGATTCTGATTCCATGTAAAACTGTACGTCAGCACGTCCCTTGGTTGCCTTGGCTATTTGGCCATAAATAAATGGTCCTTTCCAAGTTAGTCAGAACAGTCGACCTTATTTAGGACCAAGAACACACCTGTCATCGACATCTCATCTTACACTCATATAAGCATTCATGTTCGCTGTAAAATGCGCACAAAGTAGTAAAGGAGTCTGACTGAAAATAATCCGAGAACAAGTCAGTAAAGAGACATGCTGGTTATGGTGAATTAATGTGTTTAAATGATCCACTTCATATGGACCAAAAGTTAGACCTATTTAGGCCGCGCGTTGGTTACTTAAATTTCCATGTTACAAATAATGAAACTAGGTAGTTCTTTAGAACTGGATATGACATGGAATAACAAGTTGACGTAAGAAATAACAAAATCATTTCCAGCGTCCTCCAGACGTGATTTCAACAGGTTGTAGCTATTACGAATTGCGATGGTCGTGGGCTGGAACTTATCCTGAACAGCTATCTCAGTGTTTAAGTGAAAGGTATGTTAAATTGGACACACGCGGCATATTATGAAATGAAACTCAACAAACTAATCAGAATCTCCTTCATTTTATAGAGTACGGTATTTGAAAAGTATGCATTTCACATTGTTCAGTATTTCTCATCAAACCCGAGACAGCAGCTACACGTGTCGATACAGTCAGGCAGGGTTGCCAGGTATAAAATCGGAAACTACGGGACAAAATATAACAGGAATGTTGATTTTTTTCTGCTCATGAAGTACGAGGAGATGCACATTTTGGGGGCTATATTTTACGTGAATATTTATTTTATTTAAAATGTCTTGTGGTCTTTCTCTGTAGTAAAATAAGTTATAGGATTTCTATCATCACAAATTCACTAATGTTAGTGTAAATTGCAAAGTTGTAAAAAAACTTTCTTTTATTCATATTTAGTCCAGGGCTCAATTAAGCCGCGACGCAGGACAAATCGTGAAAATAAGGAACGGTCCCTTAAAATCTGGGACGTTTAGCAACCCTGACCGCAAACTCTGGTAAGCTCGGTTTGGGATTCGAACCTGGATATTGCAATTCTACACTTATCTCCCACGCCGGCCGACTGGTGTTTGGAATTTTCGAAATATATCAAAGGAATTTCTATTTGAAAGACAGTAGGGCCTAATTTGTTTCATGAAATTTTGATGTAAATCTCGTCATATCAGAGGACCTTTTAAATGCGTCGTTTACGATTGTTTTATATATATATATATATATATATATATATATATATATATATATATATATATATATATATATATATATATATATCTTTACTTATTAATGTTCACTACATTTCTCCATTTGAATGCATGCCAATATATCCAGTAAACTGTTGGGCCGTTCCTAGATCAGGGCTGCACTGAGGTGCTGGCGGCTCGACACGTGGGCAGGACGCCTCTGCTTTCAATAAACATATGGATTTCACTGTTTAACCCATTGTTGGTGTGGGCATAGCACTGACCTTCGTCTTTTGGCGGTGTGAGCAGGCTGTTGAGTAGTCCTTTGGTGAAAACCTACTCCCACTATTTAATAACGATTGCGAAAGATATTTCAATTAAATATGAAATGTATAAATTCCTTAAGAAATTCCTCTACGGGATTGAATGTAGTTTTTCTTTTATAATTTTAGTTTAAAAAGATTTGCGTAGTTTGTAGTAACTTCTATAATATTAGAAGTTCATCCAACTTTGTTATTTTAATATCTGTTCAAATAACTACGCTGTTTTAGTGTTATTGCGTTTTAAGTCCATGTTTTCTTCATCCGTCTGTTGGCCCAACAAGACTGAAGTAGTTTCTTTGGTCCGTCCAATACCGGTTTGTCTACAAAAAGATCGGATCTTCCGTCATTAATGGTGGCGCTTTTTGGAGTGACTCCAAAAGTCCAAGGTCTAGATGGGCGACACGTGCAGTCTGGAGCTGGAGGCCAGGAATAGCTGGAACTGGAAGCAGGTGTGTCTCGTCACGAAGAATCGCCAAGTGTTATAATCGACCGGTTGTGTAGGCGTGATGAAAGAAGGAAGCCGGCTGCCGATGTCGTAACGACTGAAATCTGCAAAGGCACACTGACTTTCCGATGTGAATGTGTTGAGGAATTTGTTTAATAACTGTGATTCTGGAGACTTTAGATTTCAGATTTCATGTATCAAGAGCCAAACCTCTTTCTCAGTGTATATTGTAACATCAAATGCAACTTTATTTATCTCTATGTTGTTGTAGAGAAATATTAACGACTTCCATGCTGTAGCACTGTAGCAGTAGTTAGTCAAACCGCCTTTACTGTAGGCTATTACCAAGGTTAGTAAAGGCTAGTAAAGGCCTAGTGCCCTCTTTACTATTCCGCCTCACAATATCTCGGGCTTCGGGAGACTATGAAAAATTAGTCTCCTAAATATTTAGTTTCTTTCACAGAGAAAAAATAAACAAATATCGCTTTCATAAGAAAGTGGCGTTTGTTATGAATTTGTTTAATGAATCGACACCCAGTGAGTACTTGTTTGGGTTTGACGCCGACTTTATTGGCTGTTCATTAGTATAACAGCAACACTCCTGTAAACTGATCTTAAACTGTCTTTATTGGCTGTTCATTAGTATAACAGCAACACTCCTGTAAACTGATCTTAAACTGTCTTTATAGGCTGTTCATTAGTATAACAGCAACACTCCTGTAAACTGATCTTAAACTGTCTTTATAGGCTGTTCATTAGTATAACAGCAACACTCCTGTAAACTGATCTTAAACTGTCTTTATAGGCTGTTCATTAGTATAACAGCAACACTCCTGTAAACTGATCTTAAACTGTCTTTATAGGCTGTTCATTAGTATAACAGCAACACTCCTGTAAACTGATCTTAAACTGTCTTTATAGGCTGTTCATTAGTATAACAGCAACACTCCTGTAAACTGATCTTAAACTGACTTTATTGGCTGTTCATTAGTATAACAGCAACACTCCTGTAAACTGATCTTAAACTGTCTTTATTGGCTGTTCATTAGTATAACAGCAACACTCCTGTAAACTGATCTTAAACTGTCTTTATAGGCTGTTCATTAGTATAACAGCAACACTCCTGTAAACTGATCTTAAACTGTCTTTATAGGCTGTTCATTAGTATAACAGCAACACTCCTGTAAACTGATCTTAAACTGTCTTTATAGGCTGTTCATTAGCGTTCGCTGCCAGCCATAAGGCCGCAGCGAACGCCTCAGTAGCAGTTATAAACAGACAACTAATGTACATCTTTATCCACTGTGTAATAATAATTACTGCGTTTATCCTTGACGATTTGTGGAAAAAAGGAAGAACCGACAAGTTACGGCCATCATATGGCAAACTGGAGAAATCTACTCGACACACATTTGGCGCACTGTTGTGAGGTTACACCTCTGTGTTTTTCTTTTCCATGTTTTTTCTAAGGCATAGAACAACAATACCTAATAATTTTAATTTACACCCCTCTTCTAATACAAACCATCCTAGGCTTAGAAAAGCTAATAGGATATTGATTGTGGAGTACCTGATTCATACTTTTTTTACCTCTTTTTCGATTATAAGAATTCATAGCTTGGATCTTGAAACTCGGGGACAGTGCAGGCCTCGCCCACTCTCAGTTCGTCGCCCTCTGCCACCATGGCCTCGTCCTCTCGCCACACATCAGTCGCGCTCACGCACATTTGCATAGCGCCGTCCGGTTATTTACTACGTTTCAAACGTCATATAAAAGCACTTTATTTTCTGACCAAGAAATAACTATGTTGTGTATTGTTAAAAGATAAACCAAGAATTTGTGTATAGGCACTTAATGTGTGGGTTTTTTGTATGTTATTGAATTAAAAAGATAGTTTAAAGAATAAACAATTACATAGTATACAGAATTAATTTGTTCAGCCTGTTTTTCTTCTTCACAGAGAAAAGAGAAACATATGCCGCATCTAATAGAGCGCTAAATGTGTGTCGAGTAGTTATTTCTGTAGTTTGCCATGCGATGGCAGGACCAGCACCTTGTTAGCTCCTATCTTATTCATTCCAAATCCTCAAAGGTAAACGTAGTAATTATTACTACAGATGTAGTAATGTGTACATTAGTATTATTCCATTACTAACTGCCACTGAGGCGTTCGCTGCGGCCGTGAGAAAGCGACCTTTTTTTCTCGTTTCTCTGTGCAAACACTTCTGCCCACTCCATCCAACATCTGGTGACGCAGATTTCTGAACCGTAAATTTTTAACTTGAGAGTGTGAACGGGTTCGGAAATGGAAAAGATTCGTAATCGAACAGTTCATAACAAGAATTTGCGTCTGTTAAAGTTATGCATCATGTATTACAGGACATTTCAAAATTCTTTAGTTTTGTTCTATTGGAAGGAACTTCAATCATCAAACATTTCTTAGCAGTCTTATTGGGATTTTAATTCATAATTAAGACGCCGATCTTTAATATATGGGCGAATATAAGAGGCGAGTAAGTGTGATGAGTGTAGATGAACGAATGTAGTCATTGTTACTAACCAAGTCGACTGTTCCTCAGAAAGAGATATTTATTAATATACAATAAATAGAGATTTACAGCTTTACGTAGAATCCGAATCACGTAGTATTGTTCTGATTTTCAGATAATTGACAATCTTAACACTCAGTTCTCTTCCCTACACAACATCCGGATACTGACTAACACCCAACATGGACACTCCAAACTTCTCAAGTACAGTAGTGTCCACGCCTATAACAATCATTGAGCGGACACCTTGTCGGAACTAAGAGGATCGATCATAGAACCTATCGCCTACATCTCCACAACACTTAGTTCCCAAGTAGCTGGGTTACTGCACTGCGCCACTAGTGGATTCGTCCTATGCCACTTTCAGACTATTACAAATTTGTTTGGACTTATGAAATCCTGAAGAGTGAGGTAGTCTAAATAAATGATTTGTACAATTTGCACGGCAGGGTCAGTGGTAGGTTGGGAGAGAGGGTGGCGAAAACGTTCTATGCGTGTAAACTGGACGCTTGGATGAACACCTTTAAACAACTAGAATCCAAATCATTAAGTTGGTAGTTTCTGTACCGTGGAATCAGCTGTTCTCCGTAGGTATTGCCCAGGTAAAAGTGTCCGTTGCCTTGACACACTGGAGGGCCGGTGCTGCCTGCCAATATGGCCAGGCAAGGTCGACTCCACGTAGGAATCCGACTCAGTATCTCACACAGCCAATGTCGGCCGCCATCTGCGTGCGGTACCTTGTCTCATTAATCGCTAATTATTTTTTACAACAAGGAATTTTAATTGCAGTCAAATAACGAAAAATGTACCGTTTGATTTAAGTATATATATAAATTTACATTCATTATACTCTATGTTGAAATTTGGGACCTGCTTTGAAGCGCAGATCCAAGGTGAAATTTCTATTCAACTGGGGGCCGTTCCGTTTCACCAAATACGCACAAAATATGGGTTTCTATTTAAACGATTCTGTCCGTAATAATGATCTTATTGTAACACTGAAAGTGTCAATAATAGGCGAAGACCTTTTCTAGTGGACCTTAATTAAGTTGGTTTTTTTATTAGAAATTGAGTATTTTTATAATAATAGTTCTGCAGTCTATAGTTAAATCTGTGAAAACCTGTCATTGTTGACAATTTTAAACTAAAAAAAACTCATAATATCAACTTGTGGTTCAATATAACGGACTTTTAATAGTCACACGACGTTCACTAACAGTCATTATAGTAATGAACAAGAACTGTACAGTTTAAATAGAACGGCGTGTTTTGGCCCGCTGCATGTATGTCTACTACAGAGGTGTCCAGTGGCTTGGCAGTTTGGGAATGTCCACCTTAAAACAAGATTTAACGTATTGGGTGATGACATTTATAATGTGTACGCTCTAACGAACACATGTAAATCAGACTGTTTAAACCGAAAACAAACAAAAAGACAGCCTTTCTATACAAAATGCCCAGTCACATTCGCCTCGAGTGCGAAGAAAGGTCCACCGCAGAAGGCTGGAATGTGGGAACGGAAACTAATTCTGCGAGTGCGTGGGCCGCGGCCGTGATGTAACAGGCTTGATATTATCGCTCGCTAATTTACTACGAGTTTATCGCGTCTAGTGGTGTAACGATGGGTGGGGGGAAATGCTAAAGTGTACCATGCAACGTGGCAAAAACTGTATACTTTAAGGGGTGGGAAAGGCTTTGTTTAATTGTTTGATCTAAATTTGTCACTAATTTACTAATCACGTAATTTCCCACACAACCCGGGGCCGGGGGAGGGGGCAGCGAAGTGAGTTCTTGAATCATTTCTGTCTATTCCCTCCCCCCGCTAGTTCTTGTACGCCAATGCTTCTCTTAGTTCTCTTCATATTCAGTAAAATATTGTTTGTCGAGTATTCCGATGAAACGATACGGTAATATGATCACATATTGTGTGACTACTGAGTGGGACTTTACTTTGATCAACTATGTTGATCAGTGATGGCTTTATATAAAGTCAGTCAATTAACAAGATGCTGGCCGTCTGTTTCAACTTTCTGTAACGGTAACGCACCAAGGTCGACTTGTACTAGATTCACTTCACTTTATCTTCAATATGATCACATATTGTGTGACTACTGCGTGGAACGTTACTTTGATCAACTATGTTGATCAGTGATGGCTTTATATAAAGTCAGTCAATTACAAGATGATGACCGACTCTGTTACAACTTTCTGTAACGGTAACGCACCAAGGTCGACTTGTACTAGATTCACTTCACTTTATCTTCAATATGATCATATATTGTGTGACTACTGCGTGGAACGTTACTTTGATCAACTATGTTGATCAGTGATGGCTTTATATAAAGTCAGTCAGTTACAAGATGATGACCGACTCTGTTACAACTTTCTGTAACCGTAACGCACCAATTTCGACTTTTACTAGATTCACTTTACTTTATCTTCAATATGATCATATATTGAGTGACTATTGCGTGGAACGTTACTTTGATCAACTATGTTGATCAGTGATTGCTTTATATAAAGTCAGTCAGTTACAAGATGATGACCGACTCTGTTACAACTTTCTGTAACGGTAACGCACCAATTTCGACTTTTACTAGATTCACTTCACTTTATCTTCAATATGATCATATATTGTGTGACTACTGCGTGGAACGTTACTTTGATCAACTATGTTGATCAGTGATGGCTTTATATAAAGTCAGTCAGTTACAAGATGATGACCGACTCTGTTACAACTTTCTGTAACGGTAACGCACCAAGGTCGACTTGAACTAGATTCACTTCACTTTATCTTCAATATGAACATATATTGTGTGACTACTGCGTGGAACGTTACTTTGATCTACTATGTTGATCAGTGATGACTTTATATAAAATCAGTCAGTTAACGAGACGCTGGCCGACACTTTTACAACTTTCTGTTATCGTAACGCACCAAGTGTTAAAATAAATATCTTCATTCGTATTCTCTGCTATGTTTTAGTACAGTAAAACGTGGATATTTAGAAACGATGTCGATTATTAATAATTTTTTCGACGTTAGATTTTGTCAAAAAAACAGGGAAAATGACAAGGGAGAAGTATACCTATACGTTTTCTTTTAAAACTAGTCAATATTAATACCCCACAAACACGAATCCATAGAAATTTTTAAGCAGAAATACTGATGGCAAAATTGAAAAAATTTTTACATAAAAAACTACTTATAACATTCTTGTTATATTATTTTTCCTCCTAAATACAAATAAGGAAACAATTTCTCCCTGCTACGGATAAAGACTTAGATATTTAACAAAACAGGTTATGTTAGGTTAGTTAAAGTTCGTTTGCATTGGTTATTTAGGTTAGCAATTTTCTATAGATTTGTGTTCATGGGGTTAATATTGGAAAAATATGAAAATGGGTTGGACCCCCTATATTCCATATTTACCCATTGCTTTATCAATTAAATGTGTTCACACAATAAACATAAATACATAGGTTTTAAAAATACAAGGTTTAAGTAATATTAAAAACAATACTGCTTATGTGTATTGGTTCCAAGCTTTATAAAGCTGTGAAGAAATATAAACCAGGTAGGTTGTTGTCATTTAACTAAAATATTCTTTTATTGTAGCTGTAAACAAGTATAACTGGAGCAGATTGTTAAAAATTTAATTTGAATATTCTTAGAATTTTAATAGGTCTAATTTTGAAAGTATGTTATAGCTTCATTAATTTTTAGGTAATTTTTAATTTGCATCATATTTTCTGTAAAAGCAAGTATAGTACTTATCCATTATATATCTAAAAATAAATGAAATAAGAACGGTAATGAAATGTTTTCATGGCTAACCAAAGGGTGTCCCCAATAGTGTTATTAAGTACAAATATTTTTAAAGTGGGAAAGTTGTACGATTCAATTTTGATTGAGGAAATATAATTTTTTTTATAATAAAACTTCACTTGTCAGTTCACTTCTAGGCCTGTGTGTGAATTTTATTCAATGAATGAAGTACTGACCATTACCACAGTTGGGAGCTTAAACCTTAGATCTTACTTTGATTAGACTCTCAGCCACCAAGCCGAAATCAGTTATAGATTCGCATGTATTTTCCTAAACTATACTTAAGGATACCTAATCTATCTAGCCTTCAAAGTAAGTTCTCAGATGACAAATATTCATTGCTTTCTCTTAGACATTTTTATAGCATTAGTATGTCTATTACTACCTGTATAAAAGTTAAGTTTGTAGTACGTTCTCTCTACCATTAGAAAACATATGGAACCAAGTATAAACAATGACTTTATCATAAATCAGAATAAGCATGAAAGTAGATAAAACAAAATAAGAGGGGGGGTTGGTGACAGAGTTACATAATATTTTAGAGGGTTTAGTTTACCGTTACATACACGGGGGGGGGGGGGGGTCTTAAATGGCCGATTTTAGCATTACATAATTTAGGGACAGCCCTTATAAAGCTGGGTTTAAAGTACGCTATTGACCTTTTGAGGTATGTGAAACATTCGGAATGTCTTATTACCTTGTTCCATACTACTTATGATTGGTATTCCAGTAAAGTTGTTGTCCTCTGTGCAAACCTACAGTGCCACATTAAATTCAGTGGGGTGTATAGTGACTATGAGGTAGGCAGGCCAGAAATGTGCCATGGGTCATGGTGGTAGTGCGCTCCTGGTGTTATGCCTGTCAAGTTCTCTTCGTCCAGAATGGCAGAGACCCAGAGGATGTTGGCCCTAGGTTCCCTTACAAGCCGTGGAAACATCCCCGGCCACGATCTTACAATAAGGTATGTTTACAATTATTATTATTCATCAGTCAGTAGAACTAAATATATTTGGCCCAATTTATAGTCCTGCATTTTGGTAAGTACAACTTCACAATGTTTTAAAAAATATTGTACTCTATTCTAAGTTTTGACATAGGTAAGTTAGTGTAGTATATATAATGTTGTGTTGAATTTAGAACAAAATATTTGTTAATCAGTAACTAAAGGGGATATTACAATGAGGGCATGGTTGTGAGCAAGCTGTGGACTGCTGACATACCTACATGTGAGAACGTGCTTGTGAGCTTTATGATAATTGATAAGTAATAAGGAAAGAATGTGAGACAGTTGAAATTCTGTTTTAGAAGCTAGTTGTCTTTTAGTTCTTATCCAACTATTCCTTACTTTTGAACCTCTATAAACTATACACTCCTGTGTAACAAGGTTTGTTCACTATTCCCTGGAATATGATTGAATCTTGTTCATTATAATTTATAGGTCTAATATGCAAAGAAAAAAAACTGATAAAATAAAAAATTATGAAAAATTTTGATGGTCAGCAACTCTGGGCTAGTGCAATAAGTTAATAAATGTATGGTCTCGTTTACATTATTATATCATTTGGTATTTCCCCCACATTATTAAGAATGATATGATATACATGAACATCACACAACATAAATCTATTACAATATCAGTAAAAAATGCAGAAATATTAACTGAACTACTGAACACAAAAAAAGTTAAAAACTGTTTAGAAATATTATTGTTTGTTTTCTCATTTAAGAAAATAGTTCCAATGATGACAGTTCAAATAGGTCACAGAAGTGCTTTTTTAAACACCAAACAAATCCCACAGAAATGAACAAATGTTTTGTGGTTTTGACAGTTTCAGGAAGGTTCAACAAGAAGCTCAACAGATTTTATGCTACATACTAACTTTACATGTGTATATACACTTTTATATAATAACAAGTAAAAACTGTTTAGCAGGTTGTTGGGGCGTTCTCACTTTGCCTTTTTTCTTTTAATTGTTACTTTAGTATTGAGAGATAAAATTTGAATGATATAACAAGTAGATCAATTGGGGTTGGTGGTGTTGTAGAACTACTCGAGGGACTCCCTGTCCAGCACCAAGAGTGGACCTCCTCCTCACACCACTCTGCAGAGACATGCCAAAGCCAACCGCAGCCTGCTCATACCAAGGTTGGTCCCTCCAATTTCGTCTATCAATGAACAAAATAAAAGAAATCATTATTTGCATTTGTGTAGTGTTATTTACAATACAATTAAGCTTTAATTAATTAGTGATTTTATTTACTACATAATACAATTCAATATAATAACAGAGAGGTCTCATCTGGTTTTCATAATTTATTTAACTAGTCAATATTGGCCTCTCAAACACAAATCCATAGACATTGTTCAGTAGAAAACAGGTTTTTGAGAAATAATTGAAGAAAAGATAAAAATATTTTTGTACCAAGAACGATGTACATTATATTAATCTTATGTAGAATATGAATATGATATCCAATTTTATCATAACACGACTAGTAACAGAGATAATCAACAAAAAATGTGGATTGGATTAGATTATAGGTTAGGTAAGTTTGGTTAGTATATGTTGACCATAAATACATATTGCTAACCTAACCTATCAGTTTTGTTAGATATCTCAGTTATTATTTTTGTCGTTGGAAATATGGATGTCATATTTGTGTTTAGGAGAGAAAAATATATAATATTAATGTTATTATATATAGTTTTTGGTGTTAGAAAATTTTTTGTTTCAACTTTTTTGTAAAAAATTCTATATACCCTCCAAATAATTTCAATGGACTCATGTTTGTGACGTTAATATGACAAGTTAAAAAACATTGTGAACATCGGGTTGGAACCCTTAGAGTCTATATTAACCTAACTTATATGAAAAGCTAATAACATGAAATAAATCTTGCACTGTCAATTGTAACAGCTGATTGGAAAAATGAAACTATTTTTTATTTCATTTAGGTTTTTAACTCCATAAAAACATACAAGTATGTATAAAAGTGTACTTATTGTGTATATTTCTTTTTTTTTAATTCCTATTGTTATTTGGTATATTTTTGATAATATTTGCTAAATTTTCGTATTATGCACATAATTATTTTGTTAATCCAATATTTGGTGGTAATAATTTTCCAATTTACAAAAATAAACAAAACATGTTTAAGTTGTACTTAGATAAACATTGAAGTAGAGCACAGTAAATAGTTAATTGGTACAAATTTCAAGATGGTAACTGACCTTTAGTATTTGTTGACTTAGATCACAACACACAAGTGTGGTGCACGTTTATAGTGTATAAACTTGACTGTTACATTCAATACAGTAGAGCCCTACTTATCTGACGTAAACAGGACGAGATGACGTCGGTCAGATAAGTAAAAATGTTGTATAACAGGGAATGATAGTAAAAACTCTAAATAGTATTGATCAATATATTTTATTAATAATTTACACTACATTACGGTTAAAAAAAACACAAAGAATTTATTGTGAAAATGTTTCAAAAACAATTTTTTCCAATACATTACCATAGTAAAATTACGATATTAAATACTGTAAAGTAATACAATTTAAAAATAAAAACAAATTAATATGTGTGATTGGTCAGGAAACCACTGACTAAAAGTTAATGAGTAATACATTCCCTAATACCTCTCTTAAAATGCGCTGTCTGTCCTAAAAATATTATAATTTTTAGACTCTCAGCACATTGATAAAAATAATGTATTCTGCTCGCTTGGTATAGTCCCTGCTCAACATAAAGTCAAGTACAGTAAGCAGCAAAACAGAACTGGTTAGTAAAACATCACCAGGTACACAACGTTTTTGTCATTACAGAACAATAATACAACATATTATTTTTATTAGAGTATTGTTTTAGGATGATAGTCATAAATTAGTTTTAAGTGTCATTAAAAATGCTTGTTAAAATTGCTGTTAATCCATAATAACCTTTTAACGTGCGTTGCATGAGTGGGTCGGGCAACGTTATTTATCATCAGTTTGCCTGAAGATGATAAATATAACCTATGGTTTGTTGTCAGCTATCAGTTATTAATTTAAAAAATGCTGGCAGTATATATTTGGGTCTAAAACCAAAAGTCATGTTGTTTAGTAATAAAAAAGTAAAGTGATCTCCCGTCACAAAGCAAAACATAAACCATCAAGCCATTTAAGACCTTTTTATGCAGACTAAAAGACAGCAAGGGGCACTCTGTAACTATGTGATCCATTGTTTAAATAGACTCCCTACAATCAAATAACTGATCTAGTGTCAATTCTCATTTATACTTCCAGTAGTTATATCCGCCCACACCAATTTGGAACCGATTCATCAGTGTCCATTCCCTACAAGAGAGGTTCATCCCACCTACAATTATTGACGGATCGTTAATAGAACTTATTTCATCTATCAAAACTGTTCCACGCTACGGCCCAGCTAGCCTGAAGAAGATAAAAATGGTGTAAAGAACATACTAACAGGGTATGGTTTGGTTGTGAGTGTTTGTTGCAAGTGAAGCTAAGTTGAATCTGTTCAACAGATACTGCTGGAGAAAGTACCTACTTTGAAATTTGTTTGATTTTGTTTCAAATAGCTCTAAAATTTTGTTTTATGATTAACTTTACAATTTCATTTCTTTTTTACAGATATTTTTTAAAAGCAGCAGATTTTTTATTTTAAATATACATCAACCCTCGATTTAATGGGTTATATAGGGCAGGCTGTAGTCCATTAAAGCAGATTGTCAAACCAGGGTTATTAACCCCAACATTTTATAAGATTGCCACACCTTAATCAGAACTATCTGTGATGCTGCAAGCTCATTGTTAACTCAACAATTAATAAAATATACAAATACATATTTTATAAAATTGATTAGTCTATCAGGAAAAGGCCATGTAGAATAGACTGATAATAAACCTTATATATAATATATGAAGCCATTTTGTATCAAAGCAACTCCTCCCTTATTTCTTAACCAATTTAAACGGATGGGTTAAAAAATTTTCCTCTGTTCGTATTTGGACAATAAGGTCTTAAATAATCAATATTTTCACACTGAAGGGCACGGGAAACCGTCACAGTATGTTTGTTTTGCCATGAGAATAACATGGAGAGAGATTTAAATGAATCAAAAAGTAACAGCTGTTGACATATATATAATGATTTCCAAAGTTTAACAGCTGTTGGAATGTAAACAGTCGTGTTTGTAATATTGAGGAGGTTAGATCTTTAATAATGTTAACCAGAGAAGGTTGTAAGCACGGTTTTATTCACATTCGATTGTAGAACTCCGCTCTACTGGAGTTAAAGATTTCAATGGTAGTCGAATGCAGTTATTTTATTTATGGTTAAATGAAAACAAATGAAATTAGCATGTTTGAAATAGGCTCATTAGTATCATTGACTGTTTATAATAAATAGTAGCAACACAAGTAATGTGAGTGAGATACTGTAAATAAATTTTATATTGTGATTTTATGTTATACAGTTAACTTACTTTTATTTGTAGTCAACAGTCACAGGCCGAGGTGTAATGAGTGCATTGAGCGACGAGGTTGACATGCGAAGTGTGCAGGGGTGTCTTCTAATAATAACTATTTGTGGAATATTTGAAGTTGCTTTTGAAAACTACATGTCTTACAAATTATATTTTTATAAAAATTCCTTCAATGTGCAGTATATAGCAATTGGGATACTATATTATAGCTAAGCTGTCCGTAAAAACAAAATTCTCTTATACTGAGATCTGTTAAATCGAGAGTTTACTGTAATTTAAACAGTCCAGGTTTAGGGAATTAAATTAATTACAAACATGACTTAGGTCTAAAAATTTCATCACTTTCAGGTAGAAGTTTGTGTCCAGGTATCAATGGATGTAGCGGCTGCAGAAATAGCTAAAGGGGATCATCTTAAATTGATACTCCTCTTAAGGCATTAGATACTTGCTTTTGAGTCCCTTTTGTAGTTGTCACAATACACTCATAGAATTGGCTTAAAGAGACTAACTTTGTCTTCAAGAATGCCAAGCCTTTAAATTTTTGGCATTGAGTTCTTGCCCATGTTAGATCTGGAAACTTGATTTGAAGTGTATTTGACCTATAGCAGAAAATGTTTTGATTGATGAAATGGGAACATCTTTATTGATACGAAATGGAGTGTAGAAGCAGCGTAGTTAGGATTATTTAAGGGTGTTCGATCAAATAATATCTGTTGTATATAAATAATATTGCTATAAATAATATCTGTAAAATATTGAGTTGAAATTTCTACAGTTACCTTTGGCTGAAAGAGTCGAATAACAATATATAAAACTTTATTGCTAGAGTTTACTATAAATGAGAGAGTTATGTATTTTTGTACGATTTGCGAGACGGAGCAGGCAGGGAAAATGAGGGGGAGAGAGGGAGGGAAACACGTTGTATGCGTGTTAGTGAGGCAGACTCTGCTACTCCTAGTGACAGTTGCTATTAAATCTAGAACTAAATTCCTTAGAAGCTTCAACTGGGTGCCAGGATGATCACTCTTGCACCTAACTAATGATTACAAAAAGACACCCTATTAATATCTGAAAAGGGGAGTTAAATTTCACTTTTTGGTAAAATTCAGGTATGATAATCAAGAATGACAACATTGTTAGTCCAGTCCAATTCAAACATTTGATTACGGCTTTAAATGGACATTTTGAAGGACGGATGCTAGTAGGCATATTGAGGGAACAACACAGCAACAGGATGAAGGGCTTCAAATTGGATGATTGTTGTTTCGTTAGTAAATCCTATATGCTTGGAATGACCGAATCTCCGTAATATGGGGAAGGGACAAGGCTTTGCTGGAGCAAACTGACCTCACAGGCTGATAGGTTTAACACAAAAATATTAATTTATGTTGTAGTTCAAATGAAAATAACAGAACATTTCTTTAGATAGATATGACGTACCAAATATATAAATAAGAAGATGAAATTGACCTTTTTTTTAACATCTAGTAATAAAAGATTACATTACAAACCTTAAGAATGATGTTCATAAATTAGAAAAAATCCATCAATCAGTATGAGGAAATTATATGCCAAATTACTCTAGCTCAAAGGCTTAGGTACTGTAGCTGTACGAGACTGAGCTGAAATAAAATAAAACATTATAGAAAATAAATATTTCTATGGTTCTCTTTTTAGAATAAGTATGCTTCCTTAAACCTCAATTAAATTTATATCTTTTAATATTTTACTGGTTTATGTATAATTGTATTCCCTGGCTATATTATTGTGATATATGGTACAATCAAATATTTTTTATTTGAATCAGTCTCAGAAAAACCACTGAGGTTGCCACATCACAGTTTGGGCAAAACGTCTGGTTATCTTGTAAATATTGTAGATAGTACCTTGACACGGTTGTCATCGGAAAATATATATTCTAGCTATTTTTTATTTATTTATTGAAATTTTACATGTTACAATACAGATATAAATCCAATTACATTGCAACATATTAATAAAAACTTCCTACTAATCTTAGTTTACAAGTGGAAATAAATTAAAATATTTTTGTTTCAATTAAAGTCCATGCATCATGCTCCTCATGTCTTCAATAGTATTAAGAAATATATGTATATATAAATATAAACAAATATTAATAGACCTTTTAAACCCATTAAGCTTAAATCTATAATAAATACATCCCAGCACACAAAAAATAACTACACTAACAATACAAATACATTTAAAAAACGATGATTTAAATATCTTAGTAACTTTAATTTGAAAGTAACAAGCAGCAATGTTACAATTCAAAGCAGTGTCTGACACTCGTAATGAATGAGGTCAAGGTCGATGACAACACATCAACACTATCAGGTAGAGCGTTGTACAGCTGCATCATAGTATTAATGGGGGAGTGAGCACCAAGATTTGAATGAGCAAAATGAGGTCTGAACAACGCTCGAGTTCTTGACGAGGGGCGGGGGACATTAAAGTTCAAACGGGCAAGCAGGCCACTGCAGTCCACCTTCCCAATTAACAATTTCTTCAAGAAAGCAAGCAAACTCACACAACGTCGCTTACGCAGGCTCTCGAACTTGAACAATGCTAATAATTCGGCATAAGGTATCAAGTAAGTGTAAACTCAAAATATTTTAAAATACAAAAACCTCAAAAATTTGATTTGTATTATTTGTTCTACCATTTCAATTAAATAACATTGGAAGGGGGTTCCAAATTACACAAGCAAACTCAAGTTTTGATCTAATTAAAGCAAAATACACAAGTTTTAATGTTGAGACATTTGCGCAGATTTCACTAAATCTGCATAAAAAAACCATATGTTTTATAAGCTGATTTACAAATATCAATTATGTGACTCGAAAATGAGAAAGCAGTGTCAAAAATTACCCCCAAATCTTTGAAATTTAAACAGACCGATAAAAAGGTGTTATTTAAGGAGTAATTAAAGTGTACTACATTCGTTGTTTTTCTAGTGTACCTCACTACAACACACTTGTCAGCATTAAATCGCAGACCAGTTTGGCTCCATATGAATAAACGATCCAAATCATCTTGCAGCAATACACAATCATTTAAAGTTTTGACCTCACGAAATATTTTCATATCATCTGCGTACAACAAGACTTTACTATTTTTCACACAGTTATGATACCGGCCGCCTAAGCCTAAGGTCTAAGATTTTTTATTTGACACCGTTTGATATTTGGTAACATTTCATCATTACTAAATAACTAAATAAGTTTTGGTTGCCATGCTAAGAGGAGTAATTTATTTATTTGTTTGTAAATATTGTATAGAAGTTTTGCTGTAAGGGGTAGAATTTTATTTACCATAATAACAAAAACTACATAATTTACATGTTTGAATATAAATCTACATATTCATTTCTGTATATGAATGGGTCCGTAAGTATTTTATTTTTGTTCGATTGTCACAGTTACTCTCTTTTGTTTGGCTGACATTATAAATAAATAGGCCTACACAACAGTATGTATGTATAGTACAATAAAAACAGTATATCAATTAAAATCACTACACTGTAATACAGTAAATAAGAAAAGTTAACTGCATAGTAGATAATAACAACAACAGTCAATACGTACGTAATAGGAAAAAATTAAAGCTCTTGTACTTTTGAATAAAATGTGCTCGAAACTATGTCCATAGGCTTGGCTCCCGACATTTTTAAGTTAACTTATACCACAGTGTCTGAAGATGTAAAGCTTGTAACTTGATTAGATATTCAACAGTTCAATATAACCTGAAAAGATATCCACACTCAATACTTTGTTAAATACAAAATATGGTTCTTTAACTAATTTCCTATATGAGACTTAAGTTTCAAAATCAGCACAATGACTACAAATACACTAAGACGAAAAGTTCTGATGGGAATTTTTCAGACAAGCGGGAGGGAAGCTTACGCAAACAGCCACTACGAGCGCTGCTCCGAAAGACAGGGAGCAGGCGGGCGAGCGCTCGTGCCTCCTAGTGGCCGTTTGTGTAAAGTCGAGTTTCTACCTGGACGACTGGTCTGAAATTTTAACATGGCTACTTTTCGTCTTAGTGTATTTGTAGTCATTGATCAGCATCAATCAAATTTAAAGTATCGTTAACATTTGTTTATCCACAGGTTCCACTACCCACAGGGCAAGCCTGGGGACCAGTCTCAAGTGGAGATGACCATCGTTAACCTGCGGCAAGTGTTCCTGGGATTGCCAAACCAGCAAGCCACCAAGGAACAGTTTGCTGCTGTTACCAAAGTAAGTTGAAGTAATATTTGACAATAATCTACAAAAGTGTGCCGAGCTTCATATTAGTACAGCAAAACTTGGATAGATCCACTGTTTGTGGACTACGAAGGTGTCAAAGTACCAACATTTCAAACTGTAAGGAATGTAAAACATACAGGAAATAAAAAAAAACTATTTTATAGGTAAGTTGTACTTTAATTTCTTTATGAAAAGTTAGTATATTAGGAGATATAGGGTATCAGCAAACATATTTAAGAAGACAAGTCCACTAACACCTTGCAGTAGAGAACATGTAAAAAGAATTCATATTGCACAAATTTTCAGTGCCACAGATACTTTCCTCAGGTGGAAACAGGACCCACTACTCACTACGTGAAATGTTAATTCTTTGATGTGGGCTTGTATTCTTAGATAAGTTTGCTAATGCCCTTCTCTCCTATGTGTTAATTCCTGACATAATACCATTTAACCTAACCCAAAATTCACGAATAGTTAACATTTTAACAAAACTACAAACAAGTTTTAATTTTGTTAGATTGATTGATTTAATAATGTACTATGTACTGAATTGGTACGGAGTCACGGAACTTAGTTATTAACCCTAGAAAGCTTATGTTGTGAAGAAGTTTATTTTAAAGCTATTGTATTGTAAAATTTACGACTAAGAAAGGAAGAAATAAAAATTTGGCTTTATATGAATATACTTATGGCATGTGAAACTACACTAAACCACACAGTCATATGTTTTTTGTAAACAGTTCAGATTCTCCATTTGAATAACATGGGATCTTTAGGAGCTCGTGGGGCGGGACCCTGTGGACGGATCTGCATCAAACTTCACAGAAACCATCTCGGGAGTATACAGGACAACATCCTAAAGTTTCATGGCGATCGGTTGGATGGTTTGGCAGCGCATAAACTTCAAACATATATATATATATATATATATATATATATATATATATATATATTGTGACGTTTTTTATACGTCCTAATTTATAAATAATTAATCACTATGTGGGTTTTACAAATATAAGCAACACGATATACTAAACAATTACTAAATTTATTGAATATATAAAATTAACTTATTATAATTAAATGGATTAATTCCTTAACTTAAACTATTGTGAAAAGTACAATTTACTATTAGGCTTACTGTTACAGTTAAACTAATTTATAATTACAATCTTAGATGGCATCAAAAATGGTAATTAATTACAACTACTAATTGCAAAGTGACTTTACTAAATTCCCTTCTTTTAATTACAATTCCTAGCTCTATAAAGTGGCTTTCCTAGATTCTCTACTATTATTTACAATTACTGACTACTAATTGACTTTACTAGATTCCCTACTACCTACAGTCCAAAGCTAACAGTTCACTCACAGTTTCTTCAGTGTCCCTTCAGAAGTCGTCCACAAGTACCGCACTGCTCCTTCGTTGATCCCCACAACGAACCACTCACCGGTAACTTCTCCGTAGACCACTTCACTATACTCGGACACTTCACTCGCACTGTAGAACTCGCTCACTGTCGCTGCAAACACCCGGGCTGTAGGCTCTAGACTCACTGACTGACTGACTAGCGCTGGTATCCGGGCCGTATATATCACCTGCAGGTCTCCATCTAGAAGCTTCTTGAATTCCCCTGCGCCCGAAGTTCCATGACAGAGCTGGCTCGTCAACCTACTTATTTCAATAGCATCTTCTAACCTTAAATTTGAGTTTTTGGGCAAGAAACGATTTTATAGATCATGGTAAGCAGACTCAACACTGCATGATGCTCGGCATAAATGTTGTTGTTACAGACGCAACAGTACAATGAAGTCATTTTTCTCTTTGCCACTGGCCATATCATGCCAATTGTTCTTGGTTGTTGTTCAGTATGACCAACTTGAGATTTGACGGTCATCAAAACTCCCCAAAATTTTGGGAATGGATTGCCTGAGTTGCCTTTGTAGTTTTGGGGTTTCCAAAAGCACATGTAACCATTGTTTTACCAAGTTTCTATGCAGATCTTTTGCAAATTCTCGCCTTGTCTTTGGCTTTTGACCTATCTTGACAATATTATTTACACATATGACGAAGGAATTCACCAACATAATATTTATTATTACAAAAGAATACTTAGACCGGCCATCTTCTGGTTTTCCTACTATATGACATGATTAAAAATGTTCAGTTTCATTTAGATAACGTATCACTTAATAGTTTATTTTAAGAATCATTTCTTCTACCTTATAATCATTTAAAACTACTATATATACACACCAATAAAAACTAAATCTGTACATAATAAAACATTAAAACAACTATTTTGTTGTAAAATTTACGAGCAACTTTCAAAAACAGAGGGTCAGAGAATGCATGGTACGGAAACAGGAGTGCTACCAAAGAGCTCCAGGTTAGAGGAGAGTAGGCCGTGATGGATGTGTCTATTGTTGCCCACTTCAGGGGGAGGGAACTAAAAAACTGGTTCACAATCATAAGAAGTATGATACATTAGCTTTTTAGGGTTAAGTTATAGACAGCATAGTACTTACAAGGTTCAGTAACTTAATGTCCAAAAATTAGCCATTTTCAACTGTTATTCACTTTGGCACTGTTATTTCATTGATCTGCATCCCAGGCTAACCGTGCACTTCCTGCCGCGTATAATAACTTTGCCGCGTCACTTCATCAGGGCGGGTGTCGAAGTATAAGGACTGTCGAAATATTGAGTTTCTATTGAGGTTCTACTGTACTAGGTCCATCATTTTGATAAGGAATGGCTTTTGTCAGTGTACAATAACAGAACAAAACTTTGTTATTTCATAAATATGTTCATAGGTATAACTAATGTGCTGTAATTTCTAACTAATGTTATAGTAGTTTCTTCCTGATCAGAAATGGTGTTATTTTCTTTATGTTTTAGGCATGCGGTTGCCCTCTGTACTGGAAGGCACCGCTGTTTATTGCCTGTGGTGGAGAGAAACTTGGCTATGTCGAACTCAACACCATCATTGAATATTGGCGCAAGTAAGTATCATGGAAATACTTAATCCAGTACATATTCAGGTAGTTGACAGTTTAAACTACAACTACATAAATAAAAATATTAATCAATGAGTATAAGTCCATTATCCTAATTACGATAAAAAACAAGTTACACCATCGGTAACTTGACACTCACTTAGTAACCGTAGGCATGACACTCACAAAACAACATTTGTTTGTATCTATAGCAATCCTAGATCAACAAATACAAAGCTTGTACTTTAATTCAAATTACATAAATTTCATGTTGAACAGTACCATATAAATAAAGCATAACCGTAGGGTTAATGGACATATCTTGTTTGGTAGGCTAATGTTGCTGATTTCCTATTACATTTTTATTCTTAACATAGTAATAAATTAATAAAAGAAGTAACAAACCCTTTGGATCACCAAAGGAGTGTTTCACAAGCCTAAAATGAGTTATTAACAATTAGGAAACAATTGGAAGACGTAAAAGCAAAAAAAAAAAAAAAAAAAAAAAAAAAAAAAACAAAAACTAATGTATTAATTATATAAAAAAAGTATCAATTAAGTCCAAAATCTTTTGTTTTATATTAGTTCCTCTTGTACATAGCAATACAGAACTCGCTCTGAAAATGAAAGAATATAATTTCCTTTAACACTTCTGAGCAAATACTGCACATTCTTGTTTACTTTGAATGCCGATTTTTCTTTATTTAAGAATACAAAAATGAACAATAGTGTGGCCGCACCAAGTCACGTTGAACTTGTCGACGGGTCCAATAATTACATAATAGTGGTGGTTGAGGGAGGCACCTAAATACTAAACATTTTAAGGTAATTGCTGAATACAGTGTAAATAATTATTTTTTCAACTAATTTTAATGAATATAAATGCTTTTGTTAGACAATACTTGACCTGTAAAACACAACTATTACAAAAAATAAAACAGTGATTCATTAATTTAATGTAACATAAAAACAGCAACAAACAACAATAAACAGGTAGTTAACAACAATAAATACAATTAAACAAAAATTAACAATAACAAAACGCTAATAACAATTAAACACATTAATTTTTAACTGCAGTTTTCCATACTCTATGTTGAGCCTTCTTACTATTTTTAATGGGAGGGGGAATCAACCAACCGTAGATATGTTGTAAACATAACTTTAAATGTAAATATAACCCATTTCTTGACTTACTTGCATTTCTCAAATGAAATTAAATGTCAGTGTTGAAAAACTGCTACCATAACCAGAGGATTGTTTATTTATGAAAACTACTGTAAATTTATTTAAGATAAAATCAAGACAGCAAAGCGTGGCCGGGTGTAGCTAGTACACACACATACTCACACACGCACATAAAAAAAGACCAATAATGTTCTTACTAACAAATCTTTAATGTTTCATCTTTTGTAGCCTGTGTTCCACCTGCCACGATCCTGCGTCTCGGTTTCTGCGGATAGCGACTCGCAGTAGCTCCCGTAACTATCTGCTTCCGGAGGACTTCATGGCTCTGGTGCAAGATGTAGTGGACACTCATCCTGGCCTGACGTTCTTGAAAGAGGCACAGGAGTTTCACTCACGTTATGTGCACACAGTATGTTAAGCTCAGTCTGATAGTAATGAAAAAATACATATTTTGAAAGTGCAAAAACTAGAGTTTTGGAAATTTTTTATCAAGATAAAAAGTCTGGCCAACAGTGTATTGGAAGTTGCTGAATTAAACAGCCAAGCAGTTTTAATTCCCCATCATGATCTTAAGCTTATAATATTCTGATTGTTTCCTTTCCCTATTCCATTGTCATCCTGAACGACTTTCTCAAAACTATTAGAAGCACTCACTTCTTATCAACTGCTATATTACTCTTCATTGCTGTGCTGTTAAGAATGTCATTTTTCTGTTATACACAAACAAAATTATGAGTACAGTTATACTTACAAACGTTTTACTGAAAATTAAAAAAATATTTTATTTTTAAAGTAAACAAAGTAGTTCTATGTTCATTTCAGAATATTATAGCAATAGCATTGGAACAAAATAGTTGTTAAGCATTATACACAGCAATATACAGTTCTTATATTTGGGAACTAAAACGGTTGCCCATTTCTGAAACATAGATTTTTGTATGCCTTTACCTAAGCTCATTTGACTTTATGGTGTACAGTAATAAATTTGTTATTCAAGATACTGATCTCTTCCGTTCTCCTTTAGCACAATGTTTAAATTATTGATATTACTTATTTGTTGAAAAGCCAATCTCTCTTTTTCATTTAATATTGTTGTTGGATAATGGGACATTACCACATTGGTGTGCATCCAGATAATATCTTTGGACAATCACCATAGTCCACACCGTCTTAGAGTCTATGGAGGTGTGTTTAATAGACATTTCCGATGGCAATTCTTTGCATGACTCTCATTAATTAGCACTCACCACTATTTCACATTAAGATAGGAGGTGTGAAAAGGAGAGAGGGAGAGAGAGATACTAAAAAAGAGAAGAATAACCACGTGATACAGCAGAGTTATGTGACATTGGACGATTAGAGGAATGGGCTACCTTCTGTGTAGCATGCGTTTAGAAGAACTGAAGTTAAGGGTTTGCAAGTGTAATTGAAGGGAGTCTGTCTCTACTATACATTTCATTTACAGCAGCCAGTATAATTTAGACGAATGTGTTGTATATATGTAATTGTTGATATTGGAAGTTTTACTAATAAATTAATATTAATTGAGTTGAGAGAAATGAAACGTCATATTTTATAAACTAAATTAAATACAAGTGATTCAATAATTACCATGCAACAATTGTTTTGCTGTAGGTTATTTCAAGGATTTACTATTGTGTCAACCAATCGTGGAGTGGACAGATCACGCTGCCAGAACTGAGACGATCAGACTTCCTTCGAGTAGTAGACACGCTAGAGGTAGTATTATTGTTCTGCATTATTGATGAAAATTTAGAAAAATATAAAAATTATTAACTAGGAATATTGAAAATGTTAATTAGTATTACAAAGATTGACCATTATGTTGACTTGTAGAAGCCTTTTCCATCACTAACAGCATTTCATTTATCATTTTTGGTGTCAGAAATACACTTTTTATTAATCAGGGATTCATTACAATTCTTGGATTACAGACAGCTTACAAGGAATCATGAGAAATTCTTTAATCTCTCAACTGCTGGGTTAATAGTGCCTGTCTTCCCCCCCCTTGTCTGCTGGGTTTTAATCAAATACACTATAGTTTTTACAAAAATATTACCTAAAAAATTGTATTCCCCTATTTGATGAGTCAAATTATAAACAACTGGATCAAAAGGGTTATTAGTCAAGAAAAAATACCCCTATCAACATTTTTCATTTGTAACCCAAGGCTGACCTTTTGATCATTTACATCTCTGTTTGAACAGAGGAACTCTCAATACTGCTTTCACTATCACTTTTTTCATTCTGATTATACACAAGATCATTATAGTCACTTTTATCAGAAAATAAATCGCTTCTGTCTTTTATTCACCAAATAAATTGTCAGTTTCCTGTACAATAACAATTGCCCGAAATCCACTCCCAGACGCTGTTTTCATAACACCGCCAAATGTAAACAACATGGAGACAACAGCTGTAACATGAAATGAAAATCGAAAATCATACTGTTGATACAGTAAACAAGCATAGTAGTCCACCAAATCTCTCAGTTGTACCGATTTCATAGCAGCGCACTGTTGATTAGTGACTGGTGAATGATGCAACTCATGCGTAGCGCTGTGTGCATGCCAGCCAAAAACTACTATAGTTGTTTACAACAGTTGAGAGGTTAATGATAGGCCATATAGAAGTGTCCCAAACCCACCCTATAAAGAAATAGCTAGTAATCTTATCAAACTTATCAGGTTGCACATCTTGGTTGTGTCAATTTTTACAACACAAAAAAATGATTGTACTTATTTTTACTTATGTCCCTATGTTAGATTACGCTTTTTGAATATTTAAAATGGGGTTGTTTTGCTCTGTAGTGACATTTTTATAGTTAAATATGAGAAGCTTTAAATGTACAAGGGCTGTTCGGAAAGTAACCTCCGTTTACTCACTGTAGGGAACGAGAAGGGGTAGGGCTGCCATCTTGCGCTGGTGCGCACAGCAGGTCAGTGGACGTCCAGCCGTATTAGAGTGAAGGTTGTCCTAGCGCTAGTTTGTTTTCAGTCGCTTGTCAAAATGAATGCTGCAATAAAAATGCACGCGAAGTGTGAAGTTTGTTCTGTCATTAGATTTTTCATAGCTAAACAGAATTTGGCAGCAGCACTTCATAGAGAACTTTGTGTTGTGTATGGATAATGGAGTTGTTTGGAAATGGATTTACGCTTCAAAGTGGCAGAACAAATGTCAAAATGAAAACAGTCTGTCTGTGCTCACTGATGATCTGGTTGAGAAAATCAACGCAAACATTTGTAACAACCGACCCTTCACCATCTCAGAACTTCCACAAATTTTCAGGACTGTTTTGTACAAGGTAGTGATTGACATGATAGGCTACCGGAAGTTTTGTGCTTGGTGGGTACCGAAAATTCTTTCAGAAAACCACAAAACTCGAATGACAGAACAAATTTTATACTTCACGGGAATTTTTGTTGTGCACTCATTTCGACAAGCGAGCGAAAACAACTAGCGCTAGGACAACCTTCACTCTCATATGGCTAGATGTCCACTGACTTGCTGTGCGCGCCAGCGCAAGTTGGCAGCCCAACCTCTTCTACTTCCCTCACAGTTAGCAAACGGAGGTTACTTTCCAAACAGCCCTCTTAATTCTTTACAATTAAAAAACTCAAAATACCAGTTGATGGTCCACTAGATTGGACTTTAATAATCATATGCTGTTCACTTTAACTCATCATAATAATAAATACGAACAAGTACAGTTCAGGTAGAAAAGCATGTTTTAGCCCTCTGATGGTAAAATTGTAAGTCTATTACAGGACTATCTACTTAACAGCATTAGTTGGGAAGTTTGGAAAACAGCCACCTCAAGAACTTATAACTTAACTTTCATGAGTTTTTATTCTCCAGTTATATCATTTATCATTTTAAAAAAAAGCTTTACTCGCCAGTTGACACAGGCCTGTCTGTCAACTTTATTCAACGAGTGAAGTACTAACCGTTGGCTCAGTGGGGATTCGAACCTTGGACCTTGCCCTTCGCAGTCCGAAGCCTTATCCACTGAGCCACTACCATGCCGGCAAACTGTTATTTTCTCATAACAACTTACTTTAACTCCAATTAAATGTATCCTATTTTAGGTTATTAGTTGCAGTGTATTTCTCACCTTGAGCAATTTTGATTGGCAATTTTATCATCATGGGTGTATTTTGTGTTCTGGTAAAATTTTTCGAAACAACCAATCTACTCATTATGGGCTCTACAAGTATATTATGAAACTTAGTAAATATTTTTATGTTTATAATATTCTTGTTTAATCATTTTTTATTGTTCTATCAAGGTAGAGGATGACATCAACCAGGTCACTCAGTACTTTAGCTATGAACACTTTTATGTTATCTATTGCAAGTTCTGGGAGCTGGATCGTGACCATGATCTGTTCATCGACAAGAACGACTTGGCACGTCATAGCGACCATGGTAAGACTACTTTTGTTTGACATGTCATAGAGACCCCTTGAGTAGCATTAATAATTAACACCGAATCAATTTCTGATAACCAACAATTCGATAATTGGAAGTTAGGCTAAATTTAAACTTAGTTTATAATGACTAAAATTACTGTTTATAATAGAGTAATAAACATTTAATTTGGTATAGCTAATATTATTAAACATTATGTTATACGATTGGTTAATTTGATTGAGATTTCCAACGCTTCTAAATTTGTAAGAAACACGCTCAACTTTTCTTACATTACCCATTTTGCTGATTAAATGAAAAAAAAGGAAAAAAACGCTTATTGTAATGTGTGTTTTATTTGTTAATATGAAACTTAAAATGTAAACAAAAAGTAATTACTGTTTGATAATTAATATATCGATAACTGAAAACTAACCATGTAATAAACTGCACAATAAACACTATAACTCAACAAATAAAATAACATTTTTAATTATATTGAATATAAAGAAAATATAGACACAAATAACAAAGTAATAATTGCATTTGTAATGATCACCAAATGGTCGTTTCCAGTCTTTTGGTGTGTCATTACTCTAAAGAGTCACGTATCAAGCCGTAAGATGCAGCTATCTTTCAGAAAATGTACTAGAATCTAATGTAGAAAGGAATAATACAGAAATAACACTAGCATAATATTCTAAACGGATAAAATTAAAATCTACATCACGTAATATTATGTCAGAACCACATTAAAAAGTGACATCGCTAGTGACGTAATATTACTGCACAATCCATTAAGGGGTCAAGTCATTTCAGAAAAGAGAAATTCACATAACTGAGCTTTTACTGTTTTGATGAAAATGTAATAAAAATTGTTTGCATTCTTTAATTTGCAACTGAGATTAAAATGTATACCGTGATGTGAATAAAACTAATATACAATATTCAATGTAATCTTTATTTCAAGCACAGTTTTTAGGTTATTAGAGTATGTACTTTACGTCGATCACTTAATAGAGTGTGTAAATGTAGAGCATACAGTCATTTTCTATTTAATTTTTATAGTCAGTGAACTTTTAAGATTTAATCCATCATTAATATTAGATCGGTAGTCAAGTTATTTTCAGGACTAGAACTTTTGAACTTGAATTCAATTTAAATTTCTTTCACACTGAAACTTGTAAATCAAGCATATGACAAAGATTGCAGATTCAAGGCTAGTTTCTTGTTTTCTCATTTTTTATTAAAATAACTACTCAAATAATGGAAATTTTAGGTTACATTGTTCTTTATTTATCTGTATAGACTGCAAGCTATATTTCCATACAGTGATTTTGTAGAAATTTTTTCACTAAAGTCTGTTATTGCATAAATTTTATTCAGTACAAGTAAACGTTACACAACAAAAATATATTACAATGTAAGCATAAAATGCACAAATATATTACAATACAAATACAAATTGCACAAATTATGGTGATCGATTTCAGTGTACCACGCTACCCTTCCTCAGACTAGAGGGATTCACAAAAGAATCAATTTAAATTGAATATTCTTTTGTGAATCCCTCTGGTCTGAGGAAGGTGAGCGTGGTTCACCGAAATCAATCACCATAATATTTGTGCAATTCGTACTAAGTTTTGTAATATATTTATTCATTTTGTGCTTATATTGTAATATATTTGTGTTGTGCGACGTACTGTATATGCACCAACACGCATTATGCTAATTAAAAAACTATTTTAAATTTTATTTGAATATTAATTATTTATATATTTTGTGCTGTTAAATTATATTTTTAAAAAGCTTGTTTAAAGTTAGTTTCTTGTTACATTAATAACTTTAGTACTCTCACACATTCACTAAAAATCCTGACCTTGTGATTATAGACACAAAATTACTAATTTCTTATTATATATTTTGTGGAGCTGTTTTTCCAATTATGTAAGTTCTAGTTAATTTTTTGTGTATTAACATCCTAATCTGCATCCTCTAATGGCACATTATTTACATTAGGCTTCATCACATAATTTATTACAGTAAAGTTATTTGATCATACAATTTATTACAGTTGTTAAAGTTATTTGATCACATAATTTATTACAGTTTTTAAAGTTATTTGATCACATAATTTATTTCAGTTGTTAAAGTTATCTGATCGTATAATTTATTACAGTTGTTAAAGTTATTTGATCATATAATGTATTGCTGTTACTCCTATTAATTATTTAATGGCAAAATATAATTAAAAAGCCACTAAAGATTGCTTGTCAACACTCTGCACTTCTTGTTAAGCTTTAGGCCTCAAATCGTAGGACAGATGCTACTAATCTTGTATTAGAAAGATGAATATGCAACAATAAGCTGGGTGTCACAGTAGATTAGATTAGATTAAAAGTTTTATTCCACAATGTTCAGAAGAGTTTTTAAAAGGTTATATAATATAATTATTAATCAGTGCCTATAATTCCGAGGTCAATTGCCTTTCCATAACCCCTGCTTGCTAATGTTCCTGTGTTGGCAGAATTCAAAGAGTTTGTGCGCAGGGCGACCGCAGTCACCGCTAAGCGTGTTTTGACATGTACGTACATTCACCTGATCGGGTGGTGTGGTCTGGTGGTGGGCTTCTACATGCTTCATTGTCATGTCTTTATTATTTATTTTTCTTAGAAAAATAGATCTTCAAATTGGTGACTATGAAGGGCTTCTTATATTGTATAATGTTGATATTTCTAGTTTACGTTACAAATGGAAATGGCTTTTTAATTTTTTTTTAGCTAGGACAAATTTATGTAAGCATCATTAAAGTAATTACTAAAACATGTAGCATGAATAAATTGGTCAATTACTTTTTTAAATTGTTTAACAGAATTTAATGTTAGTGAGTTATAATTAAGAAGTTTTTATAGCAAGTTATTTTTAAAATCAAGAAGTTAAAATAAGCACTTAATAAAATTTTTTTAAATGATGTTTACAAGCTAGATAAGTTATTAAACTTTTGTGCATTAATTTTATAATGTACAAAACTTAAATTAAGACATTAAAACCATTGTATGGCCTTACATATGTTTTTTTTTTGTATTTTAAAATATTCAAGAATGTATCAATTTAATGGCAAATTGTAGATGATAATTCCCCCACAGTAGTAGTTAAAGCAAATGTAGTTTACAACACCTGGCCCAAGTTGTAGCGATCCTAGCTCTGACATAATTGATCGAGAATGGGTTTGAAAAAAAAGTTTAAAACATTTGCAGCTTTTCTTGACCTCACATCGGCTTATGACACAGTATGGAGCAAAGGTTTGTTGTTGAAGTTCTCCAGCCTTCTTCCCTGTCCTTTTCTTTTGTGAATTTTGGAGTCAATGCTTAGTGTCAAGCTAATAGGTCTGCCACAGGGGTCTTGACTTGCTTCATTTTAACGTGTATACTGCTGACTTCCTAATTACAAAGTCTAGAAAATTTATATATGCAGACATTGCTTTAATTTATCAACACAAGTAATCCAGTTTTACTGAAGAAACACTCACAAACGATCTTGCAACCCTCGAAGATTGTTTTAGAACCTGGAAGCTAGATCCCAACCTATCATAAACTGAAATGGCCTGCTTCAACTTAAGTAACCTATTAGCTAATCGGAAATCGAAAGTCTTTCTAAATGGGGTAAAACTCCACCACAATGATCACATTCCAAAGTGGGAGTAGTGTTAGATCGATCGCTGACGTTTAAAAGCCATCTTCAAAAAACAGCAGCTAAATTTAAAACCACAGAAATGTACATCATATTGCTCCGCACCTATTACACAGGATAGCTCACGTCAGAATGGTAGCATAAAATCTCGAAACCCACCTATACGTATTGCTTTCTAGTTAAGCAGATCAAATTTCTCACCTATCTAATGACTTTCAGAGTTTTTTTCCAAGTATATACCACATTTATATATATTTAATTAAGTAAATGGTAGCTGACAAGAAAACTAAACGCTATATATATAATATCATGTACAGTAGACTTCCCCTCATTAAGCCACCTCAGTACTGGGCTGCTGGCCGAACTAGAAAATGGCTGAACTAACCGAAGTTATTGAAATATAACCGTTTCAACAAGAGTAAACGTACTTTCAACTTTCGAATTTCATAAATTCATACCTATTTAGGAAATATGTACAACTGTTGCTCTAAGAGGGTTCTCTGCCCTACTTACACTAAAAAAAAACTTAAATAGGCCTAGACCAAGTGCTTACTTAATACCATGACCTGTTGCGACGCTTGGATCAACTACGCACTTGAGTCATATTAACTGCCAGATGACAGGCACAACCATCCTGTGGACGAACCAAAAGAAGCCGAACGAGAGGGAGTCTACTGTTATAAAATAATATGGAAAATAGTTTCTTCAAAATCAGGTTACTTTAAAAAGGACAAATCAGTTTGGGCGCGGTGTGATTTGGTTATGATTTGTTGCAGCTCTATCAACAAGGTTAATAGATCGGATCTTCTCTGGCACGGTGACACGGGGCAAGACGGTATCACAACTGAATGGCTCACCTGACGCCAAGATGAGCTACACAGAGTTTGTCTGGTTCCTGCTAGCGGAGGAGGACAAACAACATCCACGAGCCATCGAGTACTGGTTCAGGTCAGTCAGTGACAATCTCTTGTTGATCTTATAGTTCATCATATATTGAGGTTCCCGTTCTAGGGTCATCCTACACTGCCTCCTCTATTTTTATATATCCCTTCAGGTTACTCTTTCTTCACTTGTTATTTCTGCTTTCCTCTTCTCCCTACATCCTTCCATATTTGGGCCTCCCACCTTCCTCTTGGTGTTCCTCTTGGTTTTCTTTCTCTTTATCCTTGGCAATATATTATTTCCCATCCATACAAATCAATTTAAAATCACTGTGTATACTTATGCATATAAAAGTAACTTAAAATAACTATTGATTTTTAAGGATTAAAAATTTGACCAAGCAATTAATTTTAAGCTCACTTGAAGACAAGGAAAGTTAATTCAGAAAGTAGATATAATGAAACTTATAGAGAACATTTCTGGTAGCCATGATTAAAATCTGAATGCCATACAATATGAGTTTTTGATAATAAAAATGTAAAGTTGATGCACAGTGAAAACTAGCAAAAATTCCGGTACTTTTTTTGTTTCAACTAGGATACAAATTATTCACTTAAAATAAAATGTTTAAATGTATATGTAATTACGAAAACAATAGTGATACTGGAGTTTTTATGTCTTAGTTTCTTCACATATATCCACTGAATCCTTCTTTTTTCCATTACCTCTTGTAGTGGATATCACTTTCAACTTATCTCTGGTAATTTCGTTCCTTTTTCTATCTCTTCAGCTAATCTTTTCTACTCCACTGAAAAATATAGAAAAATATCATTTCCGCGGCTTGTGATCTCTTTAAATAATCTATTCTCCATGTCCACGTTTCCGCTCCATATGATAAGATTTGTTTGATTCAAAACAAGAAATCGGTTTCAGGAAAATAATGCCACAAAAAATTTAAAATTTGGCCACTGTTAATAAAATAAAATAAAAAACAGTAACCATACTACTTGAAAATGCTGATTAAGTTGAAGAGAAAATTAAAATATTTGAGTTTAATAATTTGTACAATTATTGCAATGGAATAGTTAAAATTTTGAAATTCTATGAAACAAGGATAATAGAGGTAAAGATATAAAAAATAGATGAATGTATGATATTTTATTTTTTGAACCAATTAATAACGTGGTTAATGATGGTCTAAAAAAAGGTGTGTATATATATATATATATATATATATATATATATATATACATATACATATAAGGGTTAGATTTGGTGCCATCAGGTTAGGTTAAAGGGCACTAAGTCAGGAATTAGTATATTGGAGAGATAGGACATCAACAAACTTACCTTAGAAGACAAGTACACTAACACCAGATTACTAGTAACATACATAAAAGAATTTGTGTGAATATGTGATTCTTTTGTGTATGTTACTACTAATCTGGTGTTAGTGAACTTGTCTTCTAAGGTAAGTTTGCTGAGGTCCTATATCTCCAATATACTAATTTAGTGATATTATTAATTTTACTTGAGGTTAAATTATAAAATAAATAAAAAAGTTCATATGGATGGTGGGATGTATAGTGGTATTAACCCAACACCCACCCATACACGTACAGTGGTATTTAACCTACCCACCCACCCCTATATAAGCATAATGGTCTATCATATCGTCATCATTATCTTCTGCAGCTTCCAGTCGTCATCGGGTCTACCTGGTACAAAATCCTCTCCACCACTTTTTGTCTTCCCATCTTCTCTCTTCCCACACTTCCCCTCTCTTCAATACACTCTACCTCACTCCATCTCTCTCTTGGTCTTCCTCTCGATCTCTTTCCCTGAATTTCATATTCCAACTATTTCTTCAGGATTCGTTTTTCGTCCATTCTATTCACATGCCCGAACCATCTCATCTATCCTTTCTTGCAGCGATTCTTCTCCTAAGCTATCTCTTATTGTCTCGTTTCTTATGCTATCTCTCTTAGTAATTCCTTTTCTCGCTCTCAAAAATCTCATTTCACTTGCTTGAATCTTGCTTGAATCCCTCTTTTTCATTGTCCAAGATTCCGATCTATAAGTTAAAATTGGTACGTAGTACATTTTATGAATAATTTCTTTGCTTCTTTGGGGTACATCCTTGCTGTATATCAAACCTCCAGCTGCTCTATAAAAATTTCCAGCTTGTCTTGCTCTTTCATTTATTTATTTCTCATTTCCTCCATTTTCTTCCAGTATATTACTTAAATATTTAAAATACTCTGCCTTCTTTAAGTCTTTTCCGCACAACAACAGCCTGTACATTGTTATCCCTCTCTTTCTTGTTGTTATCATGTTCTCACTTTTTTCCACATTGAACTTCAACCCATACTCACTTATCTCCTCCTGCCATGCATCCAACTGTATCTGTACCTCTACTATAGTACTCCCCCAAACCATTATATCATCAGCAAAAGCCATCAACCTCATATTTTCCTCTCTAACTCTCCTTTGTACTCCATTCATAATCTCATCCAACACTATGATAAACAGTAATGGTGATAGGGCGCTATCTTGTCTTAGTCCACTCGACTGCTTAAACCATCCCATCTTTTCAGCTCTCACTATCTTCACTCACCTCCTTCATACTTTCTAATATGTTGTCATTTATTCCTTTTCTTCTCAGTACCTCCCAGACTTTCTTTCTTCTAACACTGTCATACGCTTTTTTCATATCCAGGAAAGCCATTACCAGGTCTTCTCCATACTCATATTTTTCCTCTTGTATCTGTCTTGTTGCAAAAACTAAATCTGTTGTTGATCTTCCAGGTCAAAATCAGTGCTGTTCTTCTCTCATATTCCCCTCCACTACTTTTCTTATTCTTTTTTCCTGTGTTTTTTCATATACTTAGGCACAGTAGCTCATTAAAGCTATCCCTCTGTAATTCCTGAAATCTTTTCTGTCTCCTTTTTTGAAAATTGAGATTATTGCTTCATTTTTCCAGTCATCTGGCGTCTTCTTCTCATTCCACACTACTTTAAACACTCTATAAAGAGGTAGACCTATATGGTCTAGAGATATATTTTGTAGACTCGTGTTTGATTTTCAACTTATTTGCTGTAATGTAATGTGAATTTTGTGAATATTGATGAAATATTAAATGCACGTTCCTCTTCAATATATTATTGTCTCACTATATTCCAGTAATATTGTTTTTTTGTTTTCGTTAATTAAAGTTAAGTAAAGATATACAGTATATTGACAACAAATTAAAGTTCAGAAAGTTAAAAATGAAATTGGTTATACAGATGTATGGATTTGGATGGGGATGGCTATTTGTCCATGTATGAGCTGGAGTATTTCTACGACGAGCAGTTGCAGAGGATGGAAGCCATTGGAATTGAGTGTTTGCCGTTTGAGGACTGCCTGTGTCAGGTATTTTATTTTTGTATTAACATTTAGCAAATCATTTGAAAAAAATAAATAAACTGCCAAAAGAGGTATACTACACAGAATTACAGAGATCGTTAGCAGTAGAAACCTATGGTGGGGTTTAGAACAAACAATAAATTACAAAGAAAGTTAAAATAAACTACTAATTATTTAACTAAAATCTATATTTTCCCGTGATAACGGCGTCAAAGTACTATCAACATTATTTACAAGATAACCTGATGTTTTGCCGATTCTGAGATGTGGCATCCTCAATAGTATCGCTGAGATTTCACCGGAAAATATAGATTCTAGTTATGACTCAAAATAATTTATGAAGATAAAATTATAAAAATTATAAAATTATAAAAATAAATGAACTGAAACAAAATAATTTATGAAGATAAAATTAGTTTCAGTTTTTAATTATAAATACAAATGACAAGACTGAGATTCTTTAATTATGTAAATAGTTATAGAATCAGATTATTGAAGTCGTATAATTTAACTTAATATGGCCACAAATTGCTCTAACAACTAACTAACAACTAAAAACTATTTTCTTAGTTCATTAAGTTTAAATTATGAACAATCTATATGATTTATGTTGACTTTTTTGTTACAGATATCATAAAAAATATATACAAGAATATTTAATTGCTATTTGATAATTAATTCAATTGTAATCATGAAATAGGATCAAACACACTCCTGGTACATATGAATTGTGTTGTAATAATGTTGAATGTAATAAGTATGAAAGCTCTAATGTCCTGCGAGTATTTCAGTTTAATAAAGTAGCAGTACAGTATATTAGAAATAACATATTATTTAAACAGTGAATTCCACAGCTGATCAGTTCTTTGCTTGTGAACATTCTTCCAGCTGTATTGCATTGTTGTTAGTGCTGTTGTCATTAATAGCGATCTTTAAAGTTTGTTTTCTTTTTTTTTTTTATCTAGTTGTTTTAGGGTATTCAGGAATTATATTTATTGATTTAAGGTTTTATTATGTATTTACACTATTTGAATAGAAAAAAGTTTATTCTGTTTTAATGTAAGCTATGAGTGTATTTTGGTTCAATGTATATATGATAAGAAAAAAAATTTAGTTCTTAAATTTGTATTATTTTTTTAACTGGTAAGTAGCAACAGCAAAATAATAATTGATACTGAAATCAACTAAATAATGATTAATGGTCAAATTATGATGCTGTGAAATACGTCGACCTACCACTAGGTTTAGAATGAAAAATAAAAAAAGTGTTAACATTTGTTATTCACTTCAACGAAGGAAAATTGTAAAACATATTAGCTGTACAAGTTTTTACTAAACTCATGTTGTTTATTATTCTCTCAGTGGCTGTAGGGTGTAAAACACCCCTATTTGAAATGTTGTTTTTAATGATTTTTATTATTTTTTGTAATAATAAAACAGAACTATTTTTAAATTTATAGAATTTAATAGACTTTTAATATCACTTAACCCTTTGTAGATGGCAAACGGATATATACCCAGCCTCAACTTTGCCTCAAACACGGTCAATGAATATATCCCAAATGAAATATATCTGTGCGTAGTGTAAAGGTTGGTTACAAAAACCTTCGCTAGAGTGCAGCATCAACATACATGTCTTTAGCTATCTGAACTCCCTCAGCATATCAAAAACGTAAATCGGCTATGAATGAAAAGAGGCAGAGCAGCCAATCATAGCGTGCATGTTCACGGCACTGTCTCCTGCCACTGCACACACGTAAAACAGATATATCCTCACTTCTCAGTCTGTCGCTCCACCCAAGCACTCAGTTTTCATCACTTATCGTCCTTTTTTTTGTAATTTTCAAATGCAAAATTATTATTGTATTTATTATAGTATCATTAATTACAGATACTGTTTATTGCTTTCAACTAAAATGTTAAAACCTTTTTATATTTTACTTTTTATACTAAATATTATAATTTAAAATTAAATATAAATCTTTGTTTTTTTTTTTTTATGTTCCTTTACTATACTAATTAAGCGTTATTTTAAAATAATGTAAAATAATGTCCACGTACGAAGCATTAATAAAAGATGAACAAAAATGTATGCTAATAGGTGTAACATAATTCAAGTTATAGGTTAGTTTTAATATATATTAAATGTCTTAGTTAAGAATGAACCAGAGTGCAAGAGAGAATAGGGGCCTCAAAAATAGGATGGGAAAGGTTTAAACATATCTGCCGGTGAACAGTTGTACCAACCTGTTCTTGGTACTGTAACATGGTCTTTATCTTTTGTAACAGATGCTGGACATGATCAGGCCAACAATAATGGATAAAGTTTCACTTGCTGACCTGAAGAGGTGTAAGATGACTCCAATCTTTTTTGACACATTTTTCAACTTGGAGAAGTACCTAGACCATGAACAGCGGGACCCCTTCGCCTCTCAGAGGGACCATGATACAGAGGTATGACTTGCAGGACATACTAAATGTTGTATAGTGAGCCAATCTTATGTTAAATATACAAATAAGCCATTTTACTTAAGGCTGTTGGTCAAAAAATATTTTTATTTTTTTTTTTTTCGATTTCAATTACTTTATATCAGCTATTAAACGCCTCCCAAGTAGTTCTTTCAATAAAATTATGTTTATAGTTATAAATAAATCACCTCAAAGATGCGAATTTGGGCTTTCTCGGTACATTTAGAATAAGAAACTATTTTCCTGATTAGTCCCAAATTTTAAAAACACCCCCTGTCTTAAAAAAAGACAGGACTAGTCTTGCTTATCAGTTATTTTAAATAACGTAATTTTACTGCAAATTAGTACATTTGATTTCAAATAATTAGTGTTATATGTTTGCTTTTATCTTATTATGACGAGAAATACAATGTCGTGTTTGGCATCTTATGCTTTTTAATAACACACAATTTACAAAATTGATTAACTTTATATACTCAACTTATGGTTATACTTTTACCTGCATGTTATATTACAATCCAATCGCTACACACATGTACAGCGAGACACAGCAACCGCACCCGCAGAATCATGCTTAAACAACTTCCTGCAATTATACCCCACCCATCCCAAGGGAAGGGGAGGGGTTGATGTCTGTGTATGAGTAGATCGTAGCCAGACGTACAGTCAGCGTTTGAGCGGAATTCAGTTGTCGCTAAAGTCGACCGAACCGCCTTGACTATCATACATAGCTTACTGTAAAAGTAAATAAGTTGTAATCCAATAATATCAATATTTATTTGGCTATATACTAGCTCAATACATAAAATATTGGTATTGTTAACACGATCAATGCTTTTCAAACATGTTACAATACATTATCCATTTGATAGTACTACTTTGTATTGTATTCATCATGTCATAGTATTAATTATTTACAGTTTGAAATATATGGAAATTTGTGTTTTAAATACCATAATTATGTCAAATTGATGAATTATTATTGTGTTTTGTGGACATACATTGAAATATATTCATTCATCTATGATGGAAATAAAGAATGTAAATTTATTGTAAGCATTAGACATTTTCAAAATAATGATTTCATTACATTTTGTTGCTTACATGACTGATAGTTTCATATACATATACTGACTTAACTTGTTAATTCACAACACTCTAACCTAAGAATAGCTCTTTTTATTGTATTAATATTTTGGTAAGGTTAGAGTACCAAACTTATAACAGAATTCAAGAATTAAATGTTCGTTTATAGCATAACAGTATTGTATATTGAATATTTCTGCCGCCATATTTATGTAACTGTCAAAATATCACTTAAAAAATAGATAAAATTAAGAATAAGTGTCTCTTATCACACAGCTGAATACAATGTTCTTAGTTACTCAAGACCTATGATATCCAGCTATTTCTTCAAGAATGAGCACACAGCTAATCTGTATCTCTGTGATTCTTCGTTGTTTCAATATCATCTCCACAGTTGCATAACAGAACTTGTGTTAATCCCCATGTTACATCTTTTCTATTATTTAGTTTAAATATTAGTTTAAACTGTACGCACGTTATGACAATTTCGATACTGTTGTAATAATTGTTTTATGCAATAAAATACTTATTTATTTATTTATTTCCATGTCACTTCAGAAAGGTTAAGTAAAGTCCAGTAACGTCCTTAAGATAAGGAAGATTCATTCCACGTATCAGTATAATATATTGATGTTAAGGTTTTAAGTCTTGAAATATTTGATATTTTACTAAGTTCAAACAAACCAGATGAAATATTATTCATAGTTAATGCTATATGAAGGTTCTAGTTCAGATAATTGTGTGAAATTCTGAAAATATAAATTTATTTCAAAAACGTATGTTAAATTTAAGTTTAAAGTTTTTTTGTTGCTAATACTTTGTTTTTGGCAGAAATGAAAATCTTTTATTTAGTAGTTTTTGGCATTTATTTACTAACGTGTGGTTCGGATTCCACGTACAGCTGTAGGTCCCTTAGTTGCCCTGGCTGTTGGGCTATTAATAAATTGCCCTTTCTGAGGAACAGTTGAACTCAGTTAGTAACCAGACTACACTCATCCTACACTCATATAACCATTCATATTCACCTTAAAATACCAACAACGTTGTGTCGGCGTCTCATATGTAAGAATGTATGTAACAAACTTTTTTATTTGAAAACTGACTAATGGTAGAAAGATTAAAAAAATAAAACGTTTGAAGTGATGACACTGAAGTTTTCCTGATTGTAAGATTCAAACCATCAGCATATACACAATTTTCATGAACCTTTTACACTTTTGGGCAATTCCTTAATACATAACAACCTCAGTTATTTGGTCTAATGTAACGGCATGTAGAGCCAAATAAAACATTATTAAAAAAAGCTTGGTTTTCTACAAAATAAAAAAAAAAAAAAAAACATTCAATAACTCATCGGGTGACATGAGAGAGTGGAGTGCCTACAATTGCATACAACGCATATTGTGAAGACATGTTGAATTTTTGACAAAACAAACAGGTTGTCAAAATCTTGTATCTTCTAAGACTTAAAACATTTTAAAAACAACTGTTTTTTACTCATTTAAAATTCTAACATTATATGTTAAGTTACTGTATAGTATTTAGGTAAAAAATTGTTATACAAAATAATTTTAAAAGGATGCACATTAACCTTATCCTTAAATGGAATGAGATTGTGATATCACTCCACCATAGTAAAAAAAACTGACAATGCTGAGGGTGTGCAAGTAATGAACTCTTCTACTTCTCCATATGATAAATTATTTCTTCTAGCCACTCTGTTACAGAAGTAACAATTTTCAGCTTGAATCTTTAGGTGTATTACACAGCGATTATCAATTCATGCAAGTTAACCCTTTCCACTCGATTATTTTGTTACTTGTTTGCCCCCTCAGATCGTAATATTATGACGTATTTTCGGTATTAAGAAGCAGTTCAGTATTTGGGAGGTTTATGCAATAATTAAATTGTTATAAAATGAATTTAAACACTTAAATGTATATTTTATGTGATAGAATAGAAAGAAAACAAAAGTTAACTAAAAAGTTTTTTTGTAATATGGTATGATATCGTTCAAATATTATATATCACTATCACCACTAATTACAGTTTGGCCTACTTGTACAACACTGTCACTTTCTTAGATATTTTCTAATGTTGGAAGAATTATTTCATCATTACTAACACCTTCATCTTCACTTGATTCACCATATGATAAATTACGTTGTAATTGTTATATTACTTCAGATCCATAAGATTTGGACTACTATGACCCGACATTTTTACACTACTGTCAAGTGCCAACTAACGAAACATCGAACTGAAGGTTAAAATAAACAAGAAAGAATAATTATAACATCACGTGACATTCCAGTTCCCATGACGACCAATTGTAGTTCATTTAGTTTCCGCATGATAGCAGCATGAATTAGGAACATCGATAACCAAACGAAACTTGCATCATTGCCGTGTCAGACACCGTCCGACATACAATTGGAACGGCTAAATTTCGATGTTGGACAGTGTCCGACAACGAGTGGAAAGGGTTAAAGTACAGCGCCTACAATATTCAAGAACAGCGCTTCTGCGTAGTTGTAATGTTATATAACAATTATTTTCGTCAGATTTTGAAAACGGATGACACAAACAGCTGAATAAAGCAAGGCTGGATAATCAAGGTTTTACTGTACAACAAAGAAAAAAATAAAAGGTCCCAAAATGGAGCCTTTAGGAATACCATTAATTGTTTTCTATCTGGATGTGGTTGTCTTAATTACTTACTACAGTAGAATCTCAGTTATCTGAGCCTCGATTAACCGAGCCTCCGGGTTAACCAAGCTAGTCATCATATGATGAAAACTAAACAAAGCTATTAATAAAAGGAAACTGTAGCGTGACACATCATATAATTGTTTGACAAGTAATCATTGTCTATTGGCTGTTGATGCTAGGTTAGGGCGCTGCAGGGCTGTCACGAGATGTATTTATGATATTGTACCCTACTACAGGAATAATTTTCCCACCCAAATGCATTCACTCATGACACATGACCACCTGACACCATGGGTTTAGTTGACTCTGCTCTCGCACTAAATGTGGTTGTTCAAGTGAAGTGTGTTGGCTTTTGTGATTTTACAATACAGTATAGGAAATATTGTCGTAATTTATTGTTGTTACTGTTGTTGTTCATTATTTTATTCAAGTGTTTTGATATGAGTGGTAAATGGTTGACAGTTGCTTATAATGAAATTAAATGATGAATCATTTATTGTTTTCGTTACCAATGTGTACGACAAATGTGATATTGATAAGATAATTTTGTTCCGTTAAATTTTTGAATGGTTCCCTGCACTATTAGGAGAGTAATGCAGATTGCGTTAAACGACAGGATAAATACGATCATTTTGTTTGGCAATCGGACTGAACGGTACCCTGCACTTAAAACCAAGACGCGAATACTACTGTGGATTATTGATAGATTAAATGAATACGAAAGGTTCTGTTGTCAACAAATGTAACGATAGAGGAAATTGCCCATCCACAATGCTGCCTATGGACATTACATTAGATTTTTACTATTAAATTATATTATTGTAGTTTTTTACCGACTGTTGTAGAGTTTTAAAATGGAATACTTATTCCCAACTTCTTATCATACTGCGGTAATACAACTTTAAAAGACATAACCTGATGTTCCTAATTTTTTACAGGACTGTTACTACATTTACACTATTTTGCAGTTTTCTTGTGATTAACTAGTTTTATACTTTTTTCATGGCTTTTACATTAGTTTTACATAATTTAATAACCTCCGTATTATTCGAGTTTTTAAATATCTGAGGTGGTTCCGATCCCAATTACCTCAGATAACCGAGAGTCTACAGTATATTCAGACTACCAGATGATTTTTAAGAATTTATTTCATAAATGGCTTCCTGAATAGAGGTCATTTGTGACAGGTTTCCACAATGTATCAGATAGATATTTATTTTATATATTGTGTATTATTCCATTAAAAAATTGTGAAGTATTGTTAATCTGCTGATTCTTTGTTTTGCTATCAGGAAAATGATAACGAGCAGGTAACAATTCCTTGATATTTACAGTATATTTTAGTAAATATCATACCTAGACTGGACAAGCATGTTAAGGCAGTATTGTAATTACTTTATTGTTTACACAGTGTTTTAATAAAACCTATTTGTTACGGCGAACCCGTTTTTTTGTGTATGAAAAACTGAATATTATTTGCAAGAATACCAAAAAATAAACAAGAATTTAAACAGAAATAAATAAATATGAAGCACAAATATTTTATTGCAGTTTTTTTATTATCATTGGAGAGCCATTTTTTAAATTAAGCTCTGTACCACTGAAATAAAGAGGTTTGGTGCAGCATTTTAACATAAGCCATCAAGTTCATGTTGAGTTCCAATTATTTTCAATAATCAATCACAAGAGCGATCTTACTGAGAGCCCAGTAGAAGTTTGGCCACACCACAGCTGCAACACAAAAGGCCATGTAGGTCAATATTAAACAGCTCTAACCAAAATTAACTATACACAATAAATAGACTATGATGTTACATGGTAGCACGATACACAACTTAGAAAGCACAACGGATTGCTGCTTAAAAATCCATCTTTGAAGTATAAATTATTTTATGTAAATTTGTGATAGCTAGTTTTTAATACAGAAATAGATGCTTATCAGTAACACAGTATCTAAGACAAGTGTATTTGTCTAGATGTCAGATTGGGATCGCTACGCAGCTGAAGAATATGAACTACTTGTTGCTGAAGAAGGAGGAAATGACAACCATGAAGACTTGTAAGTAACATGAAAACTGTGATTCATTTAGGTCATGCACTATTCAGTTGATGAGAATATTTTTCTTCTTTAATTCTTATCTGAAAGATCTGTCTTTTTGTCTTTTACACCATAATGAATACTGAAAAATTGTCTATAGGTTTAATTTTTCAATTATAATTTTCAGATCAGATTATATCTGAGGCAAATAAACCAGGACTTAATGAAAAATAAGTAATAGAAATCAGAAAACCAAATAAGATAAGTCAGATAGTAAAACAAAATACAAATTCTGATAAAAGTTTCAAAAACATTGTAGACTTATTAGTTTTGTTTAATATTTTTAAATTGCTCGCTTTTACACAAGAGCAGGGCCAAACGTCTATCAATGCCTTGATTTAAAATGTTATTGAACTATATCTAACATTATATAAACCCCTCCATCATGACATAAAACAAATATTTGTAATACGAAAATTGGAATTATAAATAAATAAAAATTAAACTAAACAAAAAATATAGGTAATGTATTATTAACACTACTAGAGAACAATTTCTATCACAGTAAAAAAATGATTCAAACATAGCACTGTCATCTAATTGGACGTAAATACAACTGACAATCAAACTTAAATAATAAATCTATTAAGAGATATAGGGTATCAACAAACTTACCTAAGAAGACAAATTCACCAATAACAAGTGACATTTGTGTTATGTTTCTTTATTTGTTTACAACTGTACGTGTTAGTGGACTTGTCTTCTTAGGTAAGTTTACTGATGTCCGTCTCTCCTAATATACTAACTCATGGCCTAGAGACCTTTAACCTAACCTAAAATTAATAAATAATTAATAATCATATATTTTTAGTGCCATAGACACCTTTAATTTGTATGTTTATAGATTTATCTAAGGTATATTACACAATATTATTATGTAAGGTTAGTTTTTCAAAATATGTCAAGTGCCTGAATTATTTAGGTAGCAAGCTTACCTTCTTAAAATTCCTTTGGTAAGTCCTTTGAAAGTGACACACACACAAAAAAGGTAAAACACAAAATAAAATAAAAATAATATAACACTCATGGGGATATTTCATGGCCACTGGCTTTATCTTCAGTCCATAACATATGTCTTCTAATGGTAATTTATAATTTAATCGCAGACCGCTATCTTCTTCTGTGATGTAATGAAGATAAGCCCAGTGGCTTCGAAATATCTCCATGGGTGATTTTTTAAATTTTATTTTCTGTTTTTACTTTTCATGTGTATGTTACTTTCAAAGAACTTAAACTAAACATTTATTAATAAGATAAGCCTGCTTTTCGAACAAACCCTAAACTATATTATTATAGTAAGTGATAACCTCTTGCCAATTGTTCCTAATCCAACACCAACAAACTTGTTAAGGTTGTGTCTTTTACGATCTCGAACCTAAATCAATAATTGCAGTATTTGTATTAACTGCAAGGAAATATTTTTAAAATTCACGAGGCTTGTGTTTTATTTTAAATATTGCACTAATATGTTCAAATTAATTATTTATTTTTCATTGATATCTACATTAATATGTGAAGTGTTTATTGATTAAAATATGCAGATCTGTAGATAGATCATTTGAACAGATTCAATTCCGCGGGATTTTCAATAAGTGTTGACAGATAATTATGTCATATTTAATTTATAAATTGTTTTATTACAAATTTACGAATACAACTTTGTTGCATTAATGGTCAATTAAACATTTTGACACATTAAATATATTTTATAATTGTTTAGACTGTGTTATAAGATTATTTTCTGTATTATGCAACTTATTTGCCTATAATATTCAATAATTCTGGTGAAAGGTATTTCTTGTGCTGTGCCTGTCTGTGTGTGTGCGTATTGTGTAGATGATTGGTAGATTGCATGAATTATATATTTTATAAGTAACCTGTTAATAACCTTAACTAAAAGTCATGAATATATTTTAATACAAACCATAATTTAATTAATTAAAATAAAATGGAATTATTTGAATAAGTAAAAAATATTAGAATTGTGAAGTTTATTCTTACAAATTATAAATGTTTATTTATTTACAAACAAAATTATTTATACAGTAATTTTTAAAAGTATACTTGAATTGAAATAAACAGTTCATATCTCACATATACTATTAGTTTTTTTTTACGTTTTAAGGATACAATCGATCAGTTTTTTCTGGAAATACGTAGTTATGATATTTGTAAGTTTTGAAGGCCAGATTTACATTTATTTCATCTAATCAAAAATCAGGGGCAGTTCCAGGATTATTAATGTGCTTAGGCTAACTCCTCAAAATCCTTTTCAAAAATTAGCTTTTATAAGGCCTTCTTTGTATAGTTCTCAGAAGTACTTGTAAACTGGAGTATCATGCATATTTAGTTTTCTCATTTAATATTGTTTTATAAACCTTCCCTAAATAAATAATATTTTTAATTTATAGCCTAAAAAACAAAAATGATTCATAAAAATATAATAAATTAGTATTCATTTTCCATTTTTTAACTTGTACTTAAAATGAAACAGCAAAGATGAGAATCAAATTCGCATTTATTGAAAGTATTCATTCTTTGCTGTAAACAAAGTATATTATTATTGTAACTTAAGACATAAACTGCTTAGTTATATATTGTTAAATGTTAAACTAATTAGATTAAGATTCAGTTAATAGTCGTGAACACTTTTCAAATGACCAGAACGGTTGCAATGATGGAATATTACATTTAGGCCTGTATTACAAGGAAGTTATGTGCTTTCACTTGACGGCAGCAAATTTGTCTAGTACAATATCTGGGTCACATTTGAGTTTGTAGCTTTCTTCTTTTTCTATAAATTAAAGCCCTCGACTATGTCAACTGTTGCCCTATCATTGTAGACTTAAAGTATGTTTTTAAATGTCTCATTGTAGATTTAGAGTTTAGTAACATATTTATATATTTCCATCCTTCGTAGGCAGCTCAGATATGAGCAGAATTTGCCAACATTCGAACCATTAACTAAATTGTGGTTCACTAGTTCCACATACTAATAATACTTTTAGTATTGGTTGATCTGTAGACAATGTTTATTTATCTATCAATACCACCGTAAATATATGTGTGGGCGAGTGGGTCAATACCACTCTACATGAATGGGTGGGCGAGTGGGTCAATACCACTTAACGTATATAGAAGGTGGGTGAGTCAATACCACTCCACGTGTATGGGTGGGCGAGTGGGTCAATACCACTGTACGTGTATGGGTGGGCGGGTAGGTTAATAATACCACTGTGCATGTATGGGTGGGTGAGTGGGTCAATACCACTGTACATGTATGGGTGGGTGAGTGGGTCAATACCACTGTATATGTATGGGTGGGCGAGTTGGTAAATACCACTATACGTGTATGGGTGGGCGAGTTGGTCAATACCACTGTACATGTATGGTTAGGCAAGTGGGTTAATACCATTGTATGTGTATGAGCAGGTGGGAGGGTAAATTCTATAGGTAAAATTAAAACTGTTTTATATTCGCTGGCCCTCGGGTTAGTCTCCTAGATACTTTAAAGTTTGTGAAAATATATTGTATTTAGATAAATTTGTGTGTCTCTCCATATTTACCAATGTACGAACTTGCTTGGATAAGTATGCAGAGGAGTTTATATGTTTGATAATTCAAGAGACTCATATAAATAGTAAATTAAATTATGATTGGCTTATATGATTTATATATTGTGATTGATATGTATAAAGAGATAAAATACTTTTTAATTAAAGTTAGTAAATATTTCAGGTCTAGTAAAAAGTGATTACATTAATAAATAAATAGTTTGAGTTATACATTCTGAGAATATTGATTATATTAAAAAATTCAATAATACTGCTGTTATACATTTTTAATAGAATCACTTATAACCAATTGTCATTTTATCTAGTCTATTCAGTAAAAACATAAAAAGTTAGCTGTGAAATAAAACCATTAAACTTAAAAAAATTAATATGAACTGGTATTTTTACATTAATAATACAGCAATAAACAAAAAATATTCATTATTAATCTTTCTATAGCATTAATTATTTCAAAAGTTCAATTGCAGCTTTTTTACTTTTATTTTAAAAAACTTTGTGAATCTAAAGTTAATTGCAATCACTTACTAACCAACCTTAGTAACAGGCATTTCTTCTTATCTCTTATATAGTAATTCAGGTTTCATCTCTTGTACCAGGAGCTAACGGGGTTTGATAATATTTTCCTTGTATGATACGTCTGTTGGTATTAATACCATTATTGTTTAAATAGTTTACTTCTCTCAATTAGGTTAGGTATTATCTCATAGATAGGGATAAGAAATCAGCAGAATTATCTGAGAAATTCAGTAAACGCAAATCAGGGACTTACGTATTCCAAGATGTTATATCATGAAGTTGGTTGGTAACTGAATTGAGTTCCTCCCAAACCTGTAACATACACAATTTAAGTAGTCTATTAAAAATAATCTGAGTTTAATAACAATTAACATATATTGTATTACACGTTGTTACAATTAACTTTTGTTGACTTTGATATTCCTATAAATTGTTGATTTTCTGTCATAGTAATGAAATATTTAATCCTTTGTGTACATTTTTGAATAAGTTGTCTCCTCTAATATAATCTCTCAACTGCTGTTAACGACTGTAGTCGTCTAGTTCGTTACTAACTACGCAATGCGCTGCTGAAGTCGGTATTGATTATTTCTTTACAATTTTGTGAATTACTAGGCTTGTTTATTTTATCAGAATGACTTTCATTTCAATTTACAGCTGCTGTCTGCTGGTATTGTAATGAAAACAACGACTGATAAAGGAACTTGGACACTTGTTATAAAATGGGAAATAAACAATTTGGTGAAAACGATGCTTTGAGCAATTTCTTTACTGATAACAGTGACCAATGCTCCTGTGTATAATTAGAATGAACAAAGTGGTTGTGAAAGCACTAGTGAGAGTACTGATCCACAACCTCCAACAGCCAAACAAAGATGTAAACAAGCAAAAGGTCAGCCTAGGTTACAAACAAAAAAGGTTGATAAGAATTTATATTTATACTAATGATCCTTTCAAACCAGTTCTTTTGACTCATCAAGTAGGGGAGCTCAATTGTTTTAGTGATACTTTTGTGAAAGTTATAGTGTAGTTGAACAAAATGACCACTCTACTTGTATGGGTGGGGAACTTGGTCCAATGCCCAGTACCACTGTATGTGTGTGTGTGGGCGGGGGAGTCAATACCACTGTAGGTGTATAGATGGTTCAATACTATTGTACTTGTTACCACATGGACACTATACGCTAAGCCTCGTCAATTAACTAGACTTAGCATTAACAGGTTTTACTAACCCAGCAGTTGAGAGGTTAACTGTGATGTTTTAAAAGTTCAGTTTATAATAATTAAACTTGTTTGAGCTGCCTTAACTTGGCTGTAGTTGTCTCTGGCACTTGTTGTTTTGCACCGTGCGTTCGGTATTGGTTTACTGATGGGTTTTTGCTTTGCAGAGGAGTGGAAGAAGACATTTAGTCAGCCAGTAAGTATAGCTGGTGCTGTTTATGTTTTGTATTGGCTTTCCGCACGTTGGCTGACATTGTAGCATACAAAACGTGCCGTCCTCTTTGTTAACAAGCTTTCCTTCATTTTTGATCCTCTAACACCGGTGTTATACGTCAACTCATATTACGTGTATAGAAAGAGGAAACATAGTTTGTATAGTTTTTTCTTATTTTAAAAATTTTGAGCTAGTAATTGTTTAAAGCGAATCAGTTTTAAATGCTAATTAGATGGTAGATTATCTTTTTAACTCTGTTGAGTAACATATTATCTGGTTAAAAATAATAAAAATAAAATATTACAAACTAACATCACAGCAAATATTTAAGGTGGCCGTTTCCCTAACTGCCAAGTCACCGCTGGGAAGTAAACTGCCCTACAGTAGACATAAAATCTTACCATCAGCGGGCTAAAACCTGCTATTCTATTTAGACTTTATGGTTCGTGTTTATTTTTGTAATGAACACTGTATGATTATTAAAGGTCCAATCTATTGGACCTTAAGTTGATATTATGAGTTTGTTTTAAATTTATAAATCTTCATATATAAAACTGTAAAAATATTATAAAAAATCCTCAATTTTTTATAAAAACCAACTTATGTTCCTCTAGAACAGTTCTTTACCTGTCAAATGACACTTCAAGTGTTACGATACGATCATTATTACGAACCAAATGGTTGAAATAGAAACACCATTATTTTGGCGTTTTTCGTGGTTCATAACGGCCCCCTTAAGAATAAGTCAGCCCAAATTGTTAAAAACCCTTAATTAGTGACAATAAGAGCAAGCTGGTTAAAATTTAAAGATCGACAGTAATCGATATGGCTTTAAATTGAATATGATAATTTGATCGGTTTATAAGTACTAGTCTATTATTTAAGAGTGCATATATTTCAGCTAACTAACAAATACACAATCAAAATTGTCCCATTTTTTAAAGAGAAATATATCTTAATTTTAAAATTGTTTTCATTCTTTCTGTAGTATCTGCTGCTGAAGTGTGATGTTATTTGTCCAATAATGGTATTTTTGTTTCATACCAAACACGGATACAAAAGTCTTTAGTTGCCCCTACGATTAAGAGGAAATTAATATTAAGTCTTAGACGCTAACTTTTTACATTATTAGGTCATGATTTTTTTCATAACAATTTTTGTTTATTTTTGTGTGATCCTAATTAATATCTAAAATGTTTGTTTCCAGTGTTTTACTATATATTTTATTACTCATTGCTGTGTTTAACTAAGCTAAACACTATCAAATAAACACAAAACATGATATAAGCTAATAAAAGTAATACTGAATATATTTTATCATATATAAGATACATTTTTTGTTATAAATTAAGCTCAAAGGACATCGTCATTGTCATTTCCGATTTGTGCTTATGATTCACTAAAAAATTGCTTCATGTATTTGTAGCTTTAGAAAATTAAAAGGTTTATTTATTTTGTAAAAAAGTAGACGAGATAGAAATAAATTAATATAACTATGAGGGCTATTTTTCTGTGAAACATTCAGGCAAAAGTTAGTTGGGCGTGTTGTGGTGCATTCTATATCAAATTTCTGTTGTGCCTAGAACAACAGTCTTGGCTCTACTTCAGGAAAAAACAGATAATTCCTACAATAATTCCCACTACAAATAGAGCATTGAACATTGAAAATGAATAGTTAGTATGGACAGTCTTCAGCTACAGAGATTTATTCAAAATAAAAGGAGAGGCATGTTAACTTCCAGATTTGTCTGATATCATGAGAATGCATGTCTTACACAGCTGTATTTTTTCCTTTCAATTCCAGTGGCAATTTTGACTGATTATTCCAACGTAGTTTTCGGGACAATAGTGCAAACCCATCAAGCGAAATTTAGTTGGACCTTTCGGGATTTGAACCCGTGAAACCCTGAATTGAACTCAGGGGTGCTTACCGTTTGGCTAGCAAGATGCCCAGTCAACTCCAGGTTGCAATTGGGAGACTTTTGATTGCACGCATGCAGCCTCAGCTTTCAATCTTTTTCTGAACTAAGGGGTAGAAAGTGGCCTTGACCGTTCTGACGTTATCACAAGATAACGACATCATTCAATCAACATCAAGCATGGCTCTTCCATGAACATGATCTGTAAGGGATCCCGTTCTTTAGGAAATCACCTTTAAGCCCTTGATCCCCAGGTTGTTGTAGACAATTTATTAGCCCTAACTTCACCTGATAAAATAAAACATACTTTTTTTTAGAAACTTTCAGACCACATACAAACTTCAATATAATGTGGTAAACCCTCATAAATATTTGGAAGCAGAATTTTATAAATAGGGTGCAAAATAGATTGTATACATGTATAATGAATTCCATAATATTCTTGACAATTATATTATGCGATATTGTCAAAAAAATCCATACATATACAAAATATTTTGTAGTAAAATTGTTGAATTGTTCCCAATTTTTGTAATTGTCATACCTGTTTAGTGGTTGGAAAATTAGCCCTCGTATTGACAGTGATTTGTAGTCAGTAAGGAGATAACCTAGCTGTGATTAATGAACAGTTAATTTGTTGGATTTAAATATATTATGTTTGAACTGATTATAATTAATTTGAGTTCACACTAAGCCTGCTATTTTTGTTTTAGAAGTTGGGGCTTTTACATTGAAATCACAATATACAAACACAGTTTTCTGTCACAAAAGTTTTTCTCACTTCCATCTCACCTTGTCATTCATCAACGCAGTCGTCGTGCATGGCTTTATTGGGCTGATTTTCTGCTTATGTATCTTTGTGTTAGTTTCATAATTTCACCAGTTTTCCAGATTCTTAATCTATTTTGATCTTAACATCCCACTTTGTATATCATTTAGTTTTTGGCTTTAATTAGTTGAGTACTTTAATTTTAAAAGGGTAATTTTTGTGTTTTCTGCTTCTGTGTGATTTAGAATTAATTGAATCTTCCTTGGGGTTAAGTAAAAGAAGGAAAATAATGCAAAAAACGTCTATAATTTATTAGTGCTCATTTTTTTTTTTCAAAACTCCTCCCGCTAAGAAATGAAACTGTTTGTTACTTATTTGTACATTATATTTAGTTTATTACACTACGAAGTAAGTCCAAGGACATTTAAAGTAAGGAAATCAGTATTTTATTACTTTGTGATTGTATTAGCCATTGTAAACCTTAACAACCGAACAAGTAAACGTGATAAAATGGATTTTTAAATTTGGAAACATTCTTGGATTGTAAATACAATAATTATCAAATATATTTTAAAAACTAAGTATAAAAAAAATTTAATTTATGAATTTAAGTTTCTTAATAACTGCAGCAGTGATGTAGCAACTTCTATATACCTTAGTGATTTGAAGGTAACAGATTATTTACAGGTTAATTATATTGTGTGTATTAGTGGTTTCTTTTTCTGAAGCCCACAAGTAAATCTTGATATAATACTTATAAATAAGAAGTGAAAAATTTTTGTTGTTAGTGTAACTTCTCCCATATTTCTTGATCAATAATAAAGATTGAGGTGTCAAAAAATCCTCCCCTGTTCTTAGTTGTGCAATTATGTCATCATTGTTAATTATTTTACCCAGAAGTACACGGGAAGCCCTCAAAATACATTTTTTATCCATAAGAATAATATTGAGAGGGATGAAAATTAATCATAACAGCTGTTCAAATGTAAATAATTATGTTTGTATTATTCAGTTGGTTATAAAGCTTTCATAATGTTAGAAAGAGTAAGTTTGTATTTAGTGGATGTTTTATATATATATATATCAAACTTCTGTATGTTTGTGTATACAAAACTCGAAAAGTAGAAAATGGATTCACTTAAAAGTTTTACACAACATTGCATTTATATACAAGAGTATTTTTATATACAGTGTTCCAAAAGTCCAGGGGACGGTTGAATATTGTTTAGACCGTTACAGATAAAGGTACAAAACTTTGCACATTGCTGCTGGACATAAAAAGCTGTCTTACCATTTATCCAGTGATCCACTACCTTCGTAGGGGACAGCCTACAAGGAGTCGGAAGAAAAATCATGCCGCAAATTAGGTCTCAAGAAGTTAATTATAAACAAAATGGCGGCATTCAAAAGTTTTAATACTTATCTTATGTGTATGTTCAAGAATTACTTAATTTTACCGTAACCATATCAGATAAATCTACAAAACTTCACATGTGATTACTATATACCAAAAACCTACTTTAATTTATTCAGTGTCCTGCTATTCTTCTATAGGAACGGTCCACGAGGAGTCAGTAGAAAGGTTTTAAAGTAAGCATAGATTGATATGCACATAGTTTTAAAAGGCTGGTCAAGCATAGAAAAATGCTGCAAACTGCACTTCAAAAGCTTTATCCGTCACAAAATGGTGGTGGTTTAAAATCTTGCACATAAGATCGGTATTGAAACTTTCGAGTGCCGCCATTTTGTTCAGGATTAACCTTTTGAGTTCTAATTTACGGTATTATGTTCAACTAGCTAATACCTTTAAAATAGTATGTATATCCACCTATGCTTACATTTAAGATTGTCTTCTGACTGCTAGTGGACCATCCCCTACGAAGGTAGTGGATTACTGAATACATTGTAAAATAGCTTTTTATGTCCAGCAGCAATGTGTGAAGTTTTGTACCTTTATCTATGAAGGTCTAAACAACCGTCTCCGGACTTTTGGAACACCCTGTATTTAGTTCCTAAAATAGTAAATGGGAACAGAGCATTTCAAGCATTTCCAAACACAAATGTCAGTGCTGTAAAAGTGCTACTGTTACTAACTGATTTATGTGCATATTGTATGTATCCAAGTCATATCCTGTAAGTTTATTACTGAGCCCAGATTATTGTTTATTTATGGAAACAACTGTAAGTTACTTTATTTCAGATGAAATCAAATAAACAGTAATTTATTTCAAATTCAATAAGAACGCTCTACATCCCCAATAGCTAATGTCAGACTAAGCCGCAAAGTGTGGTCGGGTTTGGCTAGTACAGAATAAAAACGAATGGCTGTCTGTTTCTTGTGCATAACTACAACATTCATTACATTGTCAACACTTTAGGAAGTTATGTGTTATTTCCCCAAGGAACGTTTTAAGAGTGGTTTTTGTAGAGCTTCGCACCAAAGGCCTTAAGATTTCAATGATAATCTAATAGTTATTTTATTTAATTAATTATCAGCAGCTAATTAAAAAGAAATAAAATGAGAACTTTATACTTATATAAATAGGTGCTGTGATGATTAATGAAACTAAAAAAGGTGCTCTGATGTAAATCAGTCATGTAGTCTTGTTATTTTTCCGAATTATCTTTAATAGGAAAATGAATTGTCTTAATTATCCTAAGCTTAGATTCCTAATATGTCATACTAAAGTTGTTTCGCTATGACAGCAAGTCTTTAATTCTTTAGTCATTTTGTTTTATTAGCCTCCATAACTGTTATATTATAGAAATAATACTGGTTTAAATTACTTTTTTCTGTCGTAACAGTTCTTCAATTACATTACTGCTATGTACATTTCAAAGCATATAAAGGTTCGTCATCAGGTTTCCAAAAACGTCACTGTTTAAAACAATAACCCTCACAGCGTCCAGTAGTCCACTCCTTAATGTCCAGCCTTTTTGAGCTACTTTGCAGCGTTTTGTAGAAAAATGTTGAGCACACACAAAAATAAGTAAAAATCTTAAAGTATTTTATATCAATGTAAAGTAAACAAAATAAGCTATATTAGAAAAATATTTTTGTTTACCTACCTTGAGTATTGTTGATGTTATCCTTGATTGTATTGTAAAAAATCAAAATTTCCTAAGTTTTGTTCAAAGTTTACACTATACTAGTAAGAGTTATTTCACTATATAAAAAAAACCAAGATAGCAGTTTTGTTGCAAATTTTATATATAAAAAGAAAATATATACATTATAAGGTTTATTACTACACTGAAAAAGGTACTCTATGAATTCTCTGAAACACTGACAGACTGTTAACACAAAAATTGCGTTGTATAAATCAGCTGTTTTTATTTATTTATTTTTTTCACCAGGAAATAGATGAAATCCAAAGACGTGCAATATAAAGTAGAATCTCCTCTATCGATTCATAAATATTACGATGTATTATTACGAAAAATAACCGAGTTAACATTATAGTTTGTAAACGATTGCTTGATGTCGACGAATCGACAGGTATCATTCAGAGCGCCGCTATTGCGGTCGAATTTTCGACAAGTAACGCCGGGAGGGTTAAACACCAAAATTATAAAACATTTAATGTGTTTAAATGGTTGAATGTTTTATAATTTTAGTGTTTGATATTTTAAACAGTGACGTTTTTGGAAACGTGATGACGAAGCTTTATATGCTTTGAAATGTACATAGCAGTAATTTAATTGAAAAACTGTTACAACAGAAAAAGGTAATTTAAACCAGTATTATTTCTATAATTCTTTACCTTCTGTTTTATGGTAGGTTATGAATAATTCAAGTTTCTTGTTATTTAATGTGTAATGTGCTGACTTTTACCTCAGTGGGGCCTTGAACTCTCGCCAAGTACTAGATAGTTTGTATTATTATGGACGGTATGTTTCAAGATGGTACAAAAATAGAAAAAAGATGATTTTTTTTAAATGGTACTTGTAAATAACTATTTGTAAACTAGAGCACACACTAGCACGCTTTGTATGCCGATCCTATCACTCGCAGTGCTTGTGTACCCTTGGCCTCCAATCTCAGTAGTGCCGGTTGGTAGAAGCTTTCACTTGTTGCACTTGTGACACCTTGGCTTTAATCTGTGAATTTTGATTACAAATATGTAGGTAGCCTATATCTAGTAAAATCAAAATATGAACATTTATTTACAGTAACTAAGTCTTTACAATTGTGTTGCTACCTATTTAAATATAAACATCCAATGTTATTACTTAGCCTATTTCAAAAGTTTTCATTTCATTTGTTTTCATTAAACAGGTTATAATTAATTAATAAAATAAAATACCTCTGTTAGAATTGAAACTTTAAAGGCCATTAGGATGCAGCCTTACAAAACCTTGACTATTTGGAATTTAGAACTTGTATAACAAATTCCAAATTATGCGGAAAATATTTCAAATCCCTAATATTGTTAAAGAGTGTTACCCTTTTTAATTACTGTGATTTTACAGCGCTTATGAAGACATCCTCAGTCCCAATCTGGAAAACATTTTGACGGAGGCAGAGCGTGATAGACGTGCAGACGAGTCAGACGACAGTTCCTCTGACTACGCTGCAGACAGTGATGACTGTTCCTTGTAGTCCCGGCGGCCCTGGTGGCGACCTCGCTCTCTCTGGCGACTTTTCTTGCGCAAGAAGAAGCGCCAGCAGGCAAGCTGAGCCTCCACTGCTAGTGTCACCACTTACATTGCTAGAGACACTTCAAGATGGTTAGGTTAGACGTGACACTCTGAAGTGCATAGTGATTTCTCGTTGGATTCAGTTAGTTACCTAAAATCCATTTTATGAGAGAGCTTTGAGATAACTCACCTTGTACAATATAGCAAAGTTAAATCACCATCATCATTTGTTGACGTTTCTGTTTTCACGGTTATCACATGGCCTCCTCCATTTTTGTCTATCCCTTCAGGTTTCCTCTTCCTCAGATTGTCTTTTCTGCGTTCCTCTTCTCTCCTCATCTTTCCACATTTGGTCCTCCCACCTTCCTCTTGATAACCCTCTTAGTCTTCTTCCTCTTTCTCCAGGGATATTCTCAGCTATCTCTATTATTTCCAATCCTCTCACATGCCCCATCCACTGTATCCCTCTTCTTTCCATAGTATTGTATTTGGTACCACTTTGAACCTTACTCTCATTATTTTGTTCCTTATTCTATCTTTTCCACTAAACCTCTCTATTCCTCTTAAAAATCTAATTTCTGCTGCCTGTAATCTGTTTAAATCACCTTTTGTCCATGTCTACATTTCTGCTCCATATACAGTAATAGGATTGGTTGACAATACATCTTGTACATTAAGATCTTTGTTTCCTACCCAATACTCCAATTCCATTACACTTTTCAATATGTTTTATTATTGTTTTAAAAAAATAAACCAATAATATAGATATAGCAAGAAAGTATTGTTTGTTTTGCTCATTAATTTTGATAAAATTGTCTGTTGATTTCTGCTAGTTATAGTGCCAGATGATTATCCAGTACAAAATTGTTCTCATCTTCAATTTACAAGTTAACGTATATTTGAAGAAGAGTAAGTTTTGAGGTTCTCACACAGAGTGAACTTGCTCAGCAAAGTCGTAAACAGAACGAAATTGTTTTATTATCACTAAATCTGCTTTTCAGAGTTAATGCTTGATGTGCACGCTTAAACATGAACGTAATGTAAATTTAAATATCAGTTTAGTTTGAAAAGCAGATTCTAAGCTTAAATGTCAGCAAAAAACTGTTTAGAGCAGTGAACTAGTATTTTAGATAAAAATCATACCACATCATATTTATGTTCTACATATTGCATGACCAAAGAAATGTTTAGTTTTAAGCGATTGCAGGGAATATATTTTTATTGAACTTGAGAGAAATCATTAATGTACTGTTGGAATATTCAAGTAAAAAATGAACCAAGATACAGTGATCCAGTTTAGACTAGAATCGTATGTGCGGAAGTGAAGTGATTGTTGACTGACTGTTGCATGCTGTAAAGTTAGCAACAGTGAACAGTGACTTAAATGTAAGACATTTTGTACAAATGGACAACTGACACAAGAACCACTTTAGGTTCTTGCCATTTCTAACCCAAAGATATGTAAAGTTAGGTGATAGCATCGGTTGTACTCCATCACATTTGACAGTATTGTAGATGTATCATAACTTATTTCATTCTTTCGATAAGTTACGACTAGTTTAGACTTTCACTTTTTCATAATATTAATGGTTATTGATTTTGTGTAGGGTATTAAAATATTTGTTTTCCAATTTTTCTGATACTTTTCACATCATGCAGGTATACTTCATAGATGAACTGCATTATTGAAATAATATGAATCTGGTAAATTTACAACCTTTAGTAAATATTATTACTTTACATATTTATTGATTTTTTATACCTACAGATATTTAAAATTGATTTTTGAAAGTACTTCTAAAATAATATTTATTACATTCTAGCATTTTTAGGCTTAGATGGTATCGTTTAATGTACACTTTACATGACTTCCAAGTTTATTATTAATGTCATAAAAATACCTAGAATAATGTATTGCCAAGATGATTAGTAATTTTTATACATTTTTATATTTTCTATAAATAAAATTTCAACTCTCATGTATTGGCTACCTCAAAATTTAATATTATTTTTCCAGATATGTAAAAAATCTCTAAGAAATTCAACAAAAACAAAAAACTTGTTATTTCCAGTACTATTTTATTAAATTTATATTGATTTAGTTTTGGACCTTTTTAAAATACAATTACATCAATATATCCTTTGTACTACAGTATTTGTTTTTTTTAAATCTATCAATATTTTACACAAAAGTACTAAACTGAAGAAAATCAATTGTAAAACAAATAATTTCTCAATGTTTTATGCACGTTAAGCTATTGTCTGACATGTATTTCTAATTGTACATTAGACTATCGAGGATTTTGACTAATATTCTCGATACAGTAAAAAATTACAGAAAATAATAAACGTATGATATTTCAAGGCCTTTTGCTGTAAGCTGCAACAAAATCATAATATATTATTTGAATACATCTATCTTTCACATGGGAGTATTTGAAAGTACGAAAATTATTTTAATTTGTTAGTCTCTATACAATGAATACTGACATTATTTACTCTGTCGATGGTTTGTTTCCATCTGTCTTGTATTAAAAATGTGTTGTTCTTTACAATTTGTTAAAATATTAATTGAGCCTATAAATTTTTTGGGTTTTTATTTGTTTTTGCTCTTAAAGATATATACAAATAGCTCAATGTTACGTTACAATAAAAAATTTGTAATAGAAATTTACTGTAACACCCAATATAAAATTAATTTACAGTGAGAAATATAAATGTATATACATTTAACACGTTCATTGCTGATCAAACATTATGATGTCCTTTAATGTATGCTGAAACTATGTGCCATTCTGAACACTACCTAATAAATAAAAACAATTTGAAAGAAAAACAAATACATCTCAAAAGTCAAATAACCTCCTAACATATTACAAGTGTTTCCCTAAAACGTTGGAAATCTCCAAATATTATCAACCAATCATATCTCTAAAGTATGCAAAACAACTGTACACCAGTAATTAATAAACCATTAATTGGCAAGAATCAGCACATGGCCCAAGGTTAATTTTACGCGCAAGCGCATTTCTCACAGTGAACTTGTTAAAAATATGTTGAGTTTTCTTCAAAATGTAGATTTTATAGGTACAATAGTGGTAAAAATAGGACCAACATTTCCCCCAAAGTGTGTTGTTTTTACAATTAAATGTCAAATTTAATAACGTTAAATTTGGCAACCAAACAATGATATAATATAGTATTCATTGAATTTTTCCGAAGTGAGCGTCATTGAAGATGAGTTTTACTTAAAACAGATTGGTTCTAACAAAGTGAGTTATAATCATTGACAGTTCTCGAGTTATAACATTCATGCCATAGGCAGCTGTATTGTTACCATAAAAAAAGAATAAATTAATATGTAAAAACTAACTTACTGTATAATTTTATTGCTAATCTTAAAAATATTACAATACAAATTGGCTCTACTGAAATATTTGAGATTATTTTACTTCAAAAGTACTATAAAATTAATATGGAAATATGTTCAAATTATTAAATTTTCAATAAAACCAATACATTTAATTGTCAACTAGGCCTTTCGCCAGCAAAGCTGGCATCATCAGGCAACACAACTAACAATTTGTGTTGCCTGATGATGCCAGCTTTGCTGGCGAAAGGCCTAGTTGAAAATTAAATGTATTGGTTTTATTGAAAATTTAATAATTTGAACATATTAAGTGACCAATATCAACTCTCTCAACTTCACTAATATGGAAATGTTTTTAAAAAATATGATTTTGTTTAGCTAACTCAAATATAAATATTTGTTCAAATACACCCTAATTATTTATGTGAACACTTAGAAAATATTGTAGAAAGCTTTTAAAGATTGCTGTCATCACAGGAATTAGAGGAAAATCTTTTTTTAATTTTATTTAAAAGCTTTAAGTGTATTTTTTGTATTATGCATAATATTATGCATCTTGGTTGATTTTTAAGCTAAATTTTATACGTTTTGTATAGTGTTGTTGTGGAGAAATATGAGTGTATGTTAATATTTGTAGAGGTTGTGTTTTAGTTAATGTAATTTTCAACCATATTTATGACGAGAATAATATATTTTGCTATGTCTTATCGGTTGGTTATTGTTTGAAGTAAAAGTTTTGATTAGTTTGTGTTTTTTTGTAAATTTGTTTTGATATTGTTGCAAAGATTTAAGTAAGTTACTAATCATATCAATGTTGTTAATTTGTGGTAACTTGTATTTATAGTTGTTCGTTTGCCAACTACATGTGTTAAGAACAACTTTTTTTAACATCACAATCATCATTATTGTAAGCTAATTTTTTTCTTTATTACCTAAACTGTTCTGTTTTTGCAACACAGAACGTTACCTTAGCACTATTTCACATTAATTTTTTGTCATTATATTTATTGAAAATTGATTTTAAAATGTTTAATTCCATAAAAGATGTTTTGTTTGTTTAATGTTTCATTTTTGTAAAAGATGGGTTCTTACGGTTATAAATCCACGCTGATTCACGTTACACTGTATTCATCGTGTAACAGTGAGTCAGTTTGTTGCTGTCATATAATACTATTGAGATCAATATATGTTTGGCTGAAGATGTTTTATATAAGTTCAATGGAGTGTACTAGACGTAATGTGAGTTTGAGACTTGTATTATCATAGATATAGTTCAGTAGGGCAGCACTCGATGGCATACGGGATCAATTCCTTGTTGCATTGCACACACATTCTCACTCACTCGTCTATCTGTTTATCATCATAGCAATAAAGATATTCTTCTATAACTAAGAAATATTTCTAAATGATAAATTTCTAAGTTTCTCCATGCATAACAGTTTTTTATAATTTACTTAACATCTTGCGTAAGTAGGTACTTTTATTTGTGTTCTGTAAGCTAGTAATTAATTGTTATAGTTTTAGAAAACACATATTTTAACTATGTATTTAATATTGATTTATCATTTTCGTGGAATGTACAACACGGTACATCCCAAAGTTAAATAAATAAGTAAGTGAAAATCAATCTAGACATTATCAATTCAGTCAGTAAACTGTCACAGACAGTTCCAGTCGATTGAGTATGCCTCATATCTGCGTTGGTGGTGAACATGCAACCAACTTACACAGTTAATACACTGATGTTTAGTGAAAAGGATCTTCTTAGACAAGGGGTTACCAAACTTTTTTGAACCACTTCGTGTTGAAATGAAAGCCTCCCATGTACCGCCTTACACAATAAATTGTAAATAAAACACAATTACACAATAAATGTTTGTTAAAAAAAACAACAAGCAAACATTTTACGTTTTAATTTACTAGGTAAAGAAGAACTGGTAAGAGATAAGAAAGTTAGTCTGTTAGTGAGATGGATGAGCTTGCATTTTCACTGGTCTCATATCATTGCTTCATATCTTATTTCCCACCTGACTTGTCTTCACGCCCTCAAGTATTCTTTAGACAAAACGTTCATCAAAATATACAGATATTACTACTCTTTAGGCAGATAAAAAATTAATTTTCAAATATATCTCTTTGAATCATCTGAAAATTTACAAAATATTAGTACAAAGCTTATAAATATCGCTAAATACTAGCAATATTGAATATTGAACAAATATAGCTATTTATAGGTTCGATGTATCGTTCAGGAACTTATCGTCAAGTTGAGTACAAACCAGCATCCCTATGTACTTCTGTATTCGTGAATGTGAGTCTGTGTGTGTTCAGCTGTAAGTCCCACTGCGACACCAAGTAGACTAGAAAAAGAAATATTTTGTATAGTTGGAGCATTAGCTTTTAAGGACTGATTTTGTTTGATTTTTACATTTTGTAATAATCTCTCTATTTCTTATTTCAATTTACAATATTCTATTCCTCTGTCCTAACTTGTCATTACATTACAATGTTTCTCCTCTTCACAAAACAAAAAATACTGCAGAGTCCTTCTATCCTAACCAGGGTAATCCAAAACAAAGTTAGGCAGAATTTTTGGGGGAAATTACTATTGTAAACATCACTACACTGTATTTATGAGAATAAATTTTCAAATTCAAAATTACAAATAACCTTTCAACAACAGGTTTGTTTTATTAATCAATTTAATTTCTTTGATTTTAAGAAGAATATTTCACTCTTAAAGCCAAATTATGGCAGTAGCATAAGAACATGGTGCCTGCTTTGGTTAATGTGGGATGTTGTTCTATGTAGCATATACGATATTCATGCACCATCGTTGTGGGTTATTTACTGTTTGTGAACAAAGTTAAGTTATGTTAACAACACGTATAAGAACCGCTGATGACAGTGAGAATGGTGTTGTTCGGGGAAAACCATAAATACCCTACACGACTTCCATTAGCTCTTAATTGAACTTCAATAAGCAGTTTCAAGTGAGCACAATGTGAAACTATTTATGTTTTAGCTGAATTGGGTCTTTTACAGAGCTCAAGCTATATGGATAGTCTGAAGAAAGAGTTCCATTTCAAATACTGTCACATCGTAAAAAATAATCATTTTATTCGATAGTAGAATAAGTTAATGGACACTCATCATAATCAAGTTTGTGGGAAAATTTTGTACAGACAAAAACCTCTATAATAAAGATCCATGCTTGGAATAAAAATTTGAAAGGCCATTTTAATAAGGAGACTGACAGTTGAAGAAGTAGAAGGAATGCATTTGCTATCTGTTGCTGCTGACAAGCTGCCATAATGTGCTGTTCTATAAATATTTATAAACTCAAAAACAAACTGGTAGCTGTTTCTTGGGCTGTAGAAGTAGAGCTATTCTAGGAACAGGTACATAATTTTTATAGTTTTGTTCTTTTTCCGCCGTGTGCCTTTGTAATAAGTCATACAACTTCCATTCCAAATCCTAATCGCACAGTCTAACAACATACAGTCACCAATGCAGCGCTGTGGAGCTAGTGCCCCAAGTATCTAGCCAGCTCAACTATGCTATATTACCATTGTATTGTATTATATCTTGCAAAGAAGTGGAATAATAACAATAGAAAAAGTGCCATGACAGATTATAGACATACGTTATTTGAGATTCACTAATAACAGCTGTGGATGTAAGTAGTGCAAAAATATGCACTACTGCCAATCCACAGCTAGGAGCGCTAGCGTTGTGCTTGTCGCCAATATCAAACGGAGTGTTGTGACTGTATATTATTAGACTATGCTAATAGTTTCCATGTATTGTAAACAAACAGATAATCTTGTTTATAAGAATCAAGAAAATTACTTTTTCATTAACGATTTAAATGTTTTCAGCTGTTTTAAATTTGTGCTGTTTATTTTACAAAAATTAAGCTGTTAGCTGAAAAACAGATGACGTATAGCCAAACTTTTTAAAAACTTACTTAAAACTTGTTAATACACAAAAGAAATTTAGAAGATTATAAACAACATAATCACAATGACGGGACCACATTTTTGTAAGAAATAGTAAGTTGAACCTGTACTTTTGTTCTCACACTGAAGCTTCAGTAAACAAATATTAATTTTAATCATCATAGTCTTGATATAAAGAAATATTTTACAATATTTAGTAAGGATAACCCTTAGCAATCTTTTATGATTTCAATAGTCTAAGTGCTATCCTTCCTCAATAAATATATAAAGTAGTGTATTTAAAACAATCAAGGCTAAAAAATATATTAGAAATATAACTATTTTGTGCTGATTGAGTACTTTTGAGGAAAAAAATTGTTAAGTGATTTTTCTCTTCTGTTCTTTATTTATAATTTTTCTTGTTTCAGCTGAAGTGGTGCGCAGTGGTAACCTAAATTTTAAAATTATATTTATATTTACTAAAAAGAAACAGCAAATTAATTAATTATTTTATGTACTACAATTTTTTACAAACCATATATTATTTACTAAACTATTATTTTTTTAAAGATGCTTGCCTTAAGAACCTCAAACAAGATATTAAAGTAAAAGTTCACTATAACAACCATGCGATTTTGTTTCAGGTGATAAAAAAACTTTAATTTCTTATGTTAGTCTGTAAATATCTGTCAATTTTTTAGGAATAAAATTTGTATTTATGAAAACTTCTCTTTTAATTATTTTCCCGTGTTTTCCCCCCTTTATCAGTTATTGTTGGATCCTTGTACATTGATTGTTTTTGTAGATTATTCTTTGATTGTTGTTTTAAAAGTAAGGTTAAGTGGATAACAATACTATTCGTCAGATGAAAACTTGAGTGGGCTTCCCTCAATTTTTAATCTTAAAACTAAATGATCAAAGAAAACTGCATGAAAATTAAACTAATTAAGATTTAATTAGTTGGTTAATGAAGTAGGCTATTCCAGTTATTTTGGCTGATTTCTACATTTCATACGGTTTTTTTTAAACATTTGACAATTGTCTGACAATTAATTAAAAAAAGTAGGCAAGCTTATTGGAATAGGTAATTAAAACTGGGGTTGAATGATTCAAAGCCTTCTACATAGGGTTTTGTATTTTACTCTATATTCAGGGTTAAAATATTCTTTGAATTCATATTCATTTGTCACTGGGCTATTAATTAATGACACTTTCTAAGGAATAGTCAGTCTAATTTGTAACAATGACTACATACACTCATTTGAAATCCATATTCATATATATCTTGATGATCGACATCATAAGAATAAATGATTGTACAGATCAATTTTAACAAGCATTGAAAACATAAATATCTTTGGGTTTAGTACTAAAACATGACCATTTTGTGGAGGAAGTTTAGGTTCATAGATGAAAATGGTCACTAGTTGAAAAGAGTTGTTTGTCAACTTTTGAATAAGGAAATAGTAAAATTATAGTTACAAAAGTATCAAAACTTTAACGTTGACTTTAAAATCATGTTTTTTTCACTTTTAGAGAGCTTTAAAGACAACCTCATTCAATATACACAATCTTGAATTGATTCTCAACTTACATATGTGTACTATAGGTCTAACTTCCAGACGGTGACTTGCTCTAGGTAGAATTCTAGCTCAAAAATAGGTCAAATCAAAATCAGTTTTCTCAAAAAATAAAAGTACAAAATTAACAATAAATTCAAATACAACTGAGAATGATCCTCTCATGGGCTAAAGCCTGTGCGAGAGAACCGAGAAGTTATCAACAAAATTGTTTTCTGGTGAATGAAAGAGGTAAAGTGGTTTGAAATATTATAACACATAAGGCATCAAATATATTCTACTGTAACCCTAGTTGCGGAAACTATTTGTTAAAAATGCTAAGCTGTTTTGGACAATTTTGCTAACGTTTTTTAGAAACGTAATAAAATGAAATAAACTAGATGTGTTATAGATCCCTACACTCAAAATGAACCCGAGAATCATATACACACATATAAGCCCACAGGTTGTGCATATATATGTGTATCTTCTTTAGTACTGAACTTTATAAAAATAAAAAAAGCATGAGGGTATGTCTGGGAAAGTAGATAATAATTTTATAACATAACTGACGAAATCCCTGAAAGAGTTGTTCACAACTTATGGAAAGATAAATTAGGACTAAAATGTAATGATTTATTATGTAATTTGACATGAGAAAGCTAAAAAATATGTTTCAGAACTGTACGTTCTGTTTCAGGTTGAGTGCACGAAATTAGAGCAAGAAACTCCATTTTTATACGTTTAGTGTACTATAGCTTTGTTAAATGGGGAATAGTCATACAAATTTCATACATAATTTGTAGAAAATTTGATTCTGAGAAGAGTGATGTAAGCTAAGTAAAAAACAACACATAAATAAGTATAAAAGATTAACTTTATTTAATATAAATTCTTATTCGAGCTATCAGCGAAAAATAGATTTAAAACATTGATGTTTTCAATGAACCTGATACTTTCAGAAGCACAGCTCAAAAAATACTACTCAAATAAAAAAACATGAACAAGCAGTCTGTGGTCGAAATTTAAAAAAACAATTTACAACCCTGAGATGGGGTAGCAACCACCCTTACGGTTAAAGAATAGAATAAGAATACTTTTATTCCACTCTCATAAAATACAGAATTAAATTGTACAAAATTTGACTTGGAATTTCTAGTCATCTTTTCCAAGTTCTGATGGCTAGCACAGTATAAAAAATAGTATGAACAAATATTACAGTCTGTACTTTAATAATAATTCCAGGGTGGGTTTGCCTTGTCTCCTTATCTGCAAACTAAAATCACTTCTGCTGACAAGAACTGATAACTGAGCATTGAAAACATTCCACTGCACACACTTTAAAACTATCACAACTTTGGTAGAGTATAGATTTTTGTCCTTGGGCTATGTCCTACCTACTTTCAAAATTTCAAATCAATCTGTGCATTTTGAAAAATTGCCAGGAACACCTTCGGTTCCTGGACTATAATTCCATTGCAAAAGAAAAACATTGCAAAATCAAGTTAACACCAAGTCAATTTTTAATTCCTCCTCTTATCAATACTTTTTTCTTCAGGATTTTAAACACACAAGTAAAAAGACATTTTTTAAAAGACATGAAATTCAATGTTTTCCTTTTTTATTCATAAACTTTCAAATCAATTCCAATTTAGGAAGATATAATAATGAACTTTGAATAAATTAAGGTGGTGAAATCGGTTTTCGGTGAGATAGTCATTTCCCAATTTTATAATAAAAATTAGTTAATGTACTTTTCCTTAAGACACGAAAAATATTTTATCACTACATTAAAACTTGTGGCCTTTTAAAGTTGTGAATTCTGCTGATTTTAAATCACTATTAAGACAAAACTGTTCAAAAGTACAAATTTAATTTGTTATAACTATGTTGTTTACACATAACTGAAGAGATTAAGGAGTTTTTCATTTTTTAAATATAAAATTATTTAATAATGAATAAGTGTAAAAATATTCAGAATTTGTAAAATTTGTACCTTAAAAATATAACTATTTTTACATTTAAAAAAATGAAAACTCTTTAATCCCTTCAGTTATGTGTAAACAACGTAGTTATACAAAATTAAATTTGTACTTTGAACGGTTTTATCTTTAATAGTGATTTAAAATCAGCTAAATTCACCACTTCAAAAGGCCACAAGTTCTAATGTAGTGACTAAACAATTTTTTTTTAAATTGTACATGCCTCAAGGAAAGTAGGGAAAGTACATTAATTAATTTTGATTATAAAATTGGAAAAAAACTAAATCACCGAAAACCGATTACTGGATTTCAAGCCATTTCCATCAGTTTGTATAATTAATTGATATATTATGACTTTAGCGAATTCAATAGCACGGGCAACCTACTGTTTATTTAAGTTGTGTCATTGTGAGTTTTGTATAATTTAAATCACCATCAACTTCAATGCCGCATTTAGCTTCATGATACTCTAAGGTTGGCTGAGTTCCGCCGTCTGTCCCCCCTCCCATCAACTCATTATGTCTGTCTCTACTTAAATTTTGGTAAAATGAGACACCTAGAATAGGAACCATATTTGCACCTATTATCAGGTCAAAATGTAAGTTTATTTTCAAATGAATTAATAGAACTACTATATTTTAATTCTTTTCTTTGCACTTGTATTGCAATTTTTATTGTAGGCCTATTAGTGGTAAAATTTATGTTTTCCCTTTTGTCGAATTTGAATAAGAACAATTAACTTATTTTACTATTGCAACATCTGAATTATTTGAAATAGTTAAATAATGTCATTGTTTGTCTATATTATCCCATAATAACAGGGATTAATTTAAAATGGATAACATACGATAAAAAATGTAAACATTTTTGAGTAATTGTATTTTTTACAATTTTTTTACATTCCATTTAGTATCTAAATAATAGTACTGTGAAATAAGCCCTTCTTTAGTTCTTCAATCTCCATCTAAAATAGATTTGTGA